>OVBJ01001035.1:0-35645 GCA_900406535.1 Noccaea bulbosa | reverse complement strand
CGAGAAACGAGGATGAAATCGAAACAGCGTAGATGAAGAGGATGACCAAAATAAGTGAAGAGCTCTGTGAAACCATTCTCGCTGTTTTCTTCTTTCGTCGTCGTACCAAAGCAGAAAACACCTCGGAGAAGAAAAGAAAAGAAGATATGAATATTTACAGAAATGGTCCGATATTACCTACTCTTTATAAAATCACTTTACACCTAATAAAATTATCCGATAGTTTTAGTTATAGTAATTTCAGGAACATATTTTTGGAATAGTTTTTTTTTCAAGCAATACAAATCTCAACAAAAGTAATAGTCCAATCAAGAAAACGTTGGAATCTACGACTCTACACAAATCATTCTTGTCATTTCATTAGATGTTACAACACTGATGAACATCACAGTATTTACAGAAAATTACACACCAAGAAAAAAAAAACATGGTCAAAAGTGAGAACAATAGAGAAGCAAGTAAGTAGTTAAAAAATTGGGTAAGAAAATAAAGAAAATCTTTACGATCGTTTACTCTCAGCAAGTTTTAAAACTCAAGTGTTCTTGTTTGTTAAAAATCAGCGGAAACTCATCGCTATGTTCGTACAAGAAACCATGTCCATCTCCCAAATTCTTCAAAGATTCATAAACTTGAACCATCAACGGTCTCTCTTTAGGCCTCGACACAACACAACCACAAGCGATTCTCAAAACTTGCATCATCTCATCATCGTAACCTTTACCAATCAACCTTCCATCAATCGCATCTTTGCTCTTACCATTAAGAGCATGCTTACTCACCAAATCCACTAAACCACCACTAAACCCGTCTTCACCATCCTTAACCAAAACCGGTTTTTGCCCCGTAACAATCTCAAGAAGCACAACCCCAAACCCGTACACATCTCCACTCGACGACGACGCAACCATACCGCCCGAACACTCCGGCGCAACGTAACCAAGCTCTCCAAGATCGAGGCTATCGCTCGAATCGCGAGAACTCACCACCTTCCCCAAACCGTAGTCGATAACCCGAGCGTCGAAATCTTCGTCTAGAAGAACCACGTTCGAGCTAATGTATCCATGCACACACGCCGTTTGGTGCAACCAAGCGAGCCCTCGAGCCGCACCAACACCGATCCTTACCCGAACCGGCCAATCCAAACCGATACGATGCAACTGAGAATACAATGTACCATTAACCATATGCTTATAAACCAACAATCTCTCATCTTCCGCAACGCAATAACCAAGAAGCGGAACCAAATTCGGATGCCTGATCTCACCTAACTTACTCATCTCAGACCTAAACTCCTTCTCGCTAACCTCACAAGAACCACTACCAAGAAGCCTCTTAACCCCAAGAACAGAGCCATCACGCAAATCGGCTTTATACGAAACTCCGGTTTTCGACGAAACGACGACGTTCTCCGAATCGAAACCGTTCGTAGCTGCGATCACATCGGCCAATTGAATCTTCACGATCGGTTTCTGAAACAATGTTACCTGAACAAGCTTGTGTGATCTCAGCAAACCAATCCAATCGCTATCGTCTTTACATTTTCCGGCGCCGTAGCCATTCCTCTTCTTCCTCCTGTTGTTGCCACTGATAAAGAACCACCAGAACATTGCGAATCCGACACTCCCCAAAGCTCCAATCACGCCGGCGGTTACGATGATCGTTAGGTTTTTACCGGTGAACGAACCGCAATTCGGCAACGGCTTCCCGCAGAGTCCGTCGTTGCCGGTAAACCCGTCTTCTCCGAAATGGGAGAGGTCGGAGGGGATCGAACCGGAGAGATCGTTGTGGGAGAGAGAAAGCCGGCGGAGACGGTCTAACCGGGTTAACTGAGAAGGAACCGGACCGGTTAGCTTGTTATCGCTGAGAGCTAAGGTGTTTAAGAATGTACAGTCGACGATCTGGGGCGGGATCGAGCCGGAGAGTTTGTTCCCGGAGAGATCTAAAGCGACGAGATACGGAAGCCAGGAGCAGATTTCCCAAGGAATCGAGCCTGAGAAACCGTTATCGGAGAGATCTAGAGATTGCAAGCTGCGACATAGCTTGAGCGATTCGGGGATTTGACCTTGGAGTTGCATGGATTGAAGCTGGAGAGAGAGAACGCGATTCTCCTTCGCGTTCCAGCAAGAGACTCCGGTGAGTTTGCAAATCGAGGAAGACGATGAAGAATTGGGGAAAGACCAGCTGCTGAGTCGATTTGAAGGATCCGTGAGTGAGCTCTTCAGGCCTTGGAGGCAGAGCACGTCGTCTTCAGCATCAGAAGAAGAAGACGAAATTAGGATGATAAACAAGGTAATCGAAATCGTCATCTTCTTCATGATGGTTTTCGATTTGTTTCAATAGAGCATTGGTGGTATTTTTTTCTCTTCCTTTCTATGGCGGAAGGACGGCCATTGACTGTGGTTTAAGCTTTGTGGAAGGCAACAATTTGAAAGGGGAAAATAAACAAATAAAAATTCAAACTTTGATGACTTTTTTTTTTTTGGGTATAAAGAATCATCAACTAAACGGCGCCGTCGAAAGCGGTTTGAAGGTAAGAAGATCAAATTCAGTTTCTAGTGTTATATTATGTCTCGATCGAAAAGGAAAGGTTGCAAAAGTAGTAGGTGCCAAAGCACTTTCTGAGGAAAGAATCAATGTTTAATTTCTTTTATACATCTTATCATAGAAACTTTTGTGTGGTATTGTTACATATAAATATATATCATCATTCACTCTTATTTGATTTCACCAAATATACAAAACGTGTTTTAAACTGTTGGTCTAGGACAGTCATAAACTCATAATTGCTGGAAATGTTTATAACCTTTTGATAGTGTAACTGTGTATGTTACAACATCTTTGGTGGGCAGTAAATAGCTTGAATTGCATGGGATATATTAGTAGTTAAATTATGTTTAAGGCCTTAAGGGGATACTAAAATTCAGTTAACTTGTAAAAAACTATACTAAACTAAAAGAAAATCGTTAACACACCAATTGAGCCCATGCTCTGTACCTTAGCTAGGCCTATTCTTGCTTTATATTTGAGATCCGTTAGAACAGTTATCAAATTGGGCTCTATTAAGGTGACAAAGAAAATATATCCAGATTTAGGAGTTCTTCAAAGAAAAACCATGCAGCAGAAACCAATTTATGATGGTTTAATTAAAATTAATAATTAAAAGATTTTATTGTATAAACTGAAAGATCACACTTACGTTTTCTTATTATAATTTCACTTATGGTTGGTTGGTCACTCACTCTAAATTTTTTTTTTTTTATAACTAAGCTATGACGACATTAGTATAAAATATAAATCAGTATAATACATTTCTGGTGTTTGATATGGTGTAACTATCAGAATCGATTTATATCTCCAACTTTAACACCTATAATAATTTCGTCAATCAAACAAAATGATGTAAAGCAAAATAAAATACGATAAAATACGTACTGTGTGCTAACTGCTAATAGTAAACTATTACACTGTGTTCGGTTCATGAATGCGACATTGAATCAACACACACACACACACATACATCCCGAAAAATACGGCAAAAAAATGGAAAAGTCTAACAAAATAAAAGGTAGTAAAAGCATATCAGATGCACTTAACCTAACAAATTAGCCAATTACCAAATTGTTTAAACTTTTCAATCCATTTAACTAATTTAATCATCACAAACCAACACGCAGTTTCTTTGAAGTAGTCTATACAAACTAACAAGTAACAACACTTAGATGAAAGTCTTGAGACTCTTGACCAAAACAACAAAGAGAGACTACATGTCGTTTTACCGCATTATTCATATATCGTACACCAACTAAAACGGCAACTCGTCTCCTTCCCCAACAGGACAACAACAACAAAACGTAAAAAAAATCTGTACACAGCTAATTTTAAAAAGCCAACTAAACTCACCTGAGAGCCTGAAGAAATGTTCTCCAATTTCACATTAAATCATCACATCTTATCTTATAGTAATAAATTAATCAAAAGGATTAATAATTAAAATAAAACATTATCTTCTTCATCAAGCGACTCCCATTATGCTATCCCCATTATTCGTCATCGTCTCGAACGCCGAGGCACGTGAGCCACGTGTCTTCTGTTCGTTGGAAGATGAAGACGACGACGACGATGACTGCGTCGGTAGATTAAGCGACGGCGGAAACATTTTCTTCTTCTCCGGTGCTGAAGTTTTCTTGCTCAGATTCAGATCAGCCATTTTCCGCGACGGAGGAATCGGAATCGGAATCGGAATCTGACGGACTAGCTTCGACGACGATCCTAGAGTTATCCCTTTCAATGGCGTATGCTCTTCCGTTGTGGTTACCGGATCGGGAGCGATGTCGAAGAGGCTGGATCTACGGCGGCGGCGATTCTGATTCGTACGGCGGAGGAAATACTTCTGAGCATGACTCGCGACCTGAGTCGGTGTTCGAGTTTTAACGAAGTTTCTAGAGATGCCTCTCCAGTCTCCTTTCCCGACGTTATGCAGACCTGTGAGGAACAATCTATGCTCATCCTCCGTCCATGGAGTCCCTAAAATTCGAAAAAATCCAAAAAATCAAAATTAAGAAGAAGAAAAAAACAAAGATTGAGATTGTTTTTTTTTCAAATCGAACCTCGCTTGCGCTCGCGGTTTCTGACGGAGGCGTGAACGACGTCGTCTGAGGCGTAACCACCGTCGTCGACTGGGTTCGAATCATGATGAGCGGCGTGATCGAATTGAGATAGATTGTTCATACTGGCGCTTTTCCGGAATGAAGACGACGAAGCCTCTGTGACGCGGACGCCGAAAAGCATGATGCCTTTCTCTCCTCCTCCGCCGCCGGCGGCGGATGCAGATACCTCCGTCGGACACGTGCGGGAGTTGTGGCCGTTGTTTCCACACTGCGAGCAACTTCGAGACATCTTCTCGGTGTGCTTGCAAAGAGCGCAAGAAAATGATCGGATAGAGAGAGAGAGAGAGAATAAAAGGTTTATGTTTGTTTATAAACAGCGTTATAATATAAAAAAAATATTCTACTTTTATGAATGTTTAAGCTCACCACAAAAGCCTTGACCGTTCTGTGTTTTATCAGAAACGACTCTGTCTCTCCAAAATAAATATTACAAAATAATTAAATTAAAATATCTCATGAAATTAGAGCACGATAATGATTAGAAAACTAGAAAGATAGTGTTGCAAATCAAACTTAAAAAAAAAAAAAAAAAAAAATCAAGAAAGTTAGTGTATAAACTTGGGGCTTTTCACTTATGTTCGATTGATAAATTGAAATCTTGTTTACATTAATAACAGACACCATACTACAAGGAATGTATATTACAATAATTAGCTCCAGATTTAGTTGACCAAATAATCTGAAGTTAATAAAATAGATACCATACTGAAAAGGAAAGTGTGATTATAGCTATCTCCTAATCTAGTTGTCAAAATAATCTGAATTTTAATATGATAAGATGCCATACTAAAAGGAAAGTGCGATTATAGCTAGCTCTCCTAATTTAGTCGTCAAAATAATCTGAATTTAATATGATAAGATACCAACTAAAAAGAAAATGTGATTATAATTTACTTTATCTTTGTAAAGTAATATTTAATAAATTAATTAGAATAAGAACTCATTATGTAGATCCGTAGATCATAATAAAAATGAACATACTGATTAATGATTATTATTATTTTTTAAAAACGAAAATGATGTTTGCAAAATAACATAATAGTTTTAGTTTACACACAGATAAAATGATGGTATCGTTTCTAACTTTCCAAAAATCACTTCCTTTTCATTGACTTGATATGTTCATCCAACACTTCTTTGGGTTTAAGTATTATCTGATCTGCAGACTGACTCTATTGGCAATGTATTGAAGTTTCGAATATATTGTATCACAAAGTCAAATTCACTATATCGAAAATCTAAACACTATTCTAACTAGATGGTAACCCACATCCTTGCATGAATAAAAAGTTATAAACTATTTTATTAAATATGATTTTCAAATTATTTTCAATAAAAATAATTTAATAGATTTTATATATATGTTAATAATATTTATAATACATAATATTTTTGTTAATAATATAATTGCAATTATAATATTCTATTAAAAATCATATTAAACAAAAAATACTTATAAATTTATTTTAGTTCTTTTCATTTTAGTTCTTTTTATATTATCTTATCATTTCAATTAATGTGAAAATTTCAAAACATATTCAAATTTTATATCATTTAAGTATAAAAAACTTCTTACAATTTTTTTTAAATATGTTATTTTAAATTTTATTCTAAAATATTAAATATATATAAATTGATATGTTTATTAAATTTATATTGTTTTCAATTATTTAAAATAATATATACTTCAATAGAAATTTATAACCTTTTAAAATTTTGATCTAACAAAAATAATTACAATATTTTAAAATTATGATCAAATTATAATATATCTTAATATTTTAATATTTTAACTTCTGATTAAGTTGAAATTTTCTAAAATATAACTTTTTGATAAAAAGTATTTTAAATATTTTAAATTTTTAATCAAGTTAAGCTATTTCAAATATTTAAATATCTTAATATAAATATTTCAATTTTTTCACAGTAAAGTATTTATAATAATATAAATTTTATTTGGTTTAATTATATAGTTTTATTAAAAAGTCATATTAAACCAAATATACTGATAAATTTGGATACTTATCAAATTAAGCTTCCAAGTCTTATGGTTGCTTATCATTTTGGTTATTTTTATAATAATATTATGAACTTTCATATATCTTTATTTTCAATGTGAGATTTTGGTGATATACTTTTTTTTTTTTTTTAATCAATTTAGTACCTGATATCTGTTTTAAAAATTTTAAATTATGATTTGTGTAAAAAAAATTAAAAATGTAATTTTTTAATATATGGGTAATGTGATAATTTATTTACTTTTATAAAATTTAGTCCAACCAAGATATGAGAGAAATAAAATGTAGTATTTAAGAAAATAATTAATTTGATATATTTGATAATATATGGAAAGTGTAACATCCATAAAAAATGGCGTTTTTACCAGTCCGAATCGCAAATTTCAGGTCGATTTAATTGTCCGGTTTATGCTAGTTAAGTGAAAAAAACCTTAGGTCGTGATATAAGAGTGTTCCAACCGCATTGGTGGTTCATTTTTCGAAAAAAACAAAGGAGAAAGAGGGAGAGAGCTTTTGGGAGATTTTCTGGAGAGATTGGTTGATCTGGGGATGTTTGGTGTTGTTCTTCATCTTTTCCTTCTTCTCAATATTTGCCAAAGTGAGTGGATGACCGTAGGCTCGCAAATAGTGAAAATTGTGAAAGTGATTTGTGAATTTTATGAGTTTATGTGATTCTCTTGATTATTCTTGTGATAAATATGTCTTGAATTGTGGTGATTATTGTGTGTGATTGATTTGGGTGTTTCAGTGTTCGATATGTCGGGCTGGTGTCGAGCGATACTAGCCGGTTTAATCCGGTTATTGGCGATTTTAATTAAATTCATTTAATTAATAGTTTAATCTGGTTTAATCGGTTTAATTATAATTAAGTGGTTTAATTCATTATTAATTATTAAATGGTGAGTTTAATTAATTAAGTGATTCAGAAATAATTGTGAAAATTATTTAAGTGTTTAAAATTTATTATTTAATTGTGATAATTATTTAATAATTAAAAAGAATATTTTAACAATTGTGATAATTGTTATAAATATTTAATGTGTTAAAATTGTATAAATGGTCTGTAGGCGAGATGATTGCTTCACTAAGTATTATGAAATACTTATGTATCTTTTTTTTTTAATGTGATGCAAGTAAAAAGAAAGTGTTATCGCAGAATCGCACCGAATAGAGGATGATAAGAATTGTATGTCATTTTATTTGAGTTATTTATTTATGCAAATTTGGTGTTTAGATTGCTAATTATTTTTAAAAATTGAATTTGGTTATTTAATTTAATAATTATTTTAATTAAATTTTCTTCACGTAATTATTTATAGAAAAAAAAGCTTGGTTGTTTCAGAAAAATAATAATATCTATATAATTAAATGCTGAAATATATATAAATTATTGATATAAATTATTCTCTAACCAAATTAATGCAATGATATATAATATAATTAGTTAGTAATATTTTTTTTAATTAATATTTATCTTAAGAATGAACTGAACTATGTGATGACATTTAAATAATTTCATTCTTATTAATAATATATTACACAAACATTATTTTGGGAGTGTATTCTCTTAAAGATATGATCATATGAGTAATCATCTCTTTCCCAATCGCCACTTCCAAATTCTTACAAGTTACAATACAATTAGCATTGACCATCGAGTCGAAGCGTGGCAAGCTTTCGACCGTTTAAAGAAGAAAAGAGCTGTTCGTGTCATCGTTTGTACAAATATGGATTCGTTGTCGTTACGTATGTAATTAGATTTAGACGTGTATAAATATTTAAATTTTTGTGGCCAATGGTAAGGTTCGTAGACTTTTGTGAATAGTAAATGACATGTTAGTGCAAGTTACGAGAAATGTTAGTGGATGAAGTTTTTAATTTGTCGGCGAGTGTATGATGTTTCGAAGAAGATTAACTATTGATTGAAAAAGTGGACGTTTCTGGATAGTAGTATAACTCTAAGTATCTCGATAAACGAACAATTTTGTATCAAAATAATAACCAAACGAAGAGAAAAACTGGACCGTTCGATGTATTTGTCTCTTGCTGTTTGCGATATACTATCATTTTCCTTTTTCTAATCCAATATATAGCGACCGTCCACGGTAGCACTGAGTAGATTGAAGAATCTTCGATTCCAATTTAAATTACAAAGCCCCGACCATTTGAATATTTAACTATACTAAACAGAAGGAAACTGAGCGTCGTATGTGTAGTGTACGTGCAAGGTGATCTTCTACAAAAGTTGTTCTGTGATTGGGTTGATAGTGATACATCATGTGAAAGCCTCCACACCATATTTTAGTAGATAACATTATGTTTGTGTTATAAAAAGAAAAGCAGAGAATCTTATTTTATCATATCAAAAACAGAAAAGGATGGCTTTGGTCCGTTGGCTATTTCGAGGAAGCATTACATAACTTAGTGGAAAATATCTCTCTTTCTTTGTTTAGTTTTTTTCAACAATGGTAAATGCCTTTACTTCTGTGGAAATCAATCCATAGCCACCACACAGATTTCTTTTATGTATATATCCCACAGTAACAAATTTCTCTCGGTTTAAAGCTCTTTTCCTTTTTTTTTTTTTCTTTCTGGGCCAACACTGCTATTTTCTTAGGTAAAGATTTTGTGTATTTAGCATTTTCAATACCATATGAATTAAAAAATAGGATCCTCAATGGTGTATACTTATAATCCCTACTTATAATCCCTATCATTCATTTTCACTAGATATTTACAAGTTATGTTTTTCCTACAATGGATGCGTTTGTTTCTCCAGGACAATCATATTAATGTAGAGCCACTTTACATTTGGGAATTCCATGAATGTTTTTGTTAAACTGTGTGGACTTCTAACTCAAAACTAATTGATAACAAATGAATCAGTTTATGACTTTTATATATTGCTCAAAATCGTATTATATTTTTAATATGAGGTATTTTCCATACAGTTTGTTGATATCTAATGATACGATTAATTTCGGATTCGATCAATCAAATTAATTCCGGACCAAACTGATTTCAGGTCAGATTGATTTGACCTTTTTTAGGACCGAGTTGATTTTGTTTTTGGTTGAGATAACATGTGTTCGAATTTTGATATTAATTATGTAAGATTTTGTTTATGTCTTTTATACATTTTTCAAAGTTCTACTATATTTTGAATGCAGGGTATTCTTCACTGACTAGAAACCTAATTTATAAACAAAAATGAACAATCTAGTTTGTATATATTATTTATACGTCGGAGCAAACGCATGGCCGGTTCAATGTCATTTGAAAGTCCGTACATAATTAAATTGTTATGAACTTTTTTGTAACTGTTGAAAAATCCTAAAAATAGAATTATAATTGATTCTTGAAGCCATAGTTTCTTTTATTTGTGTTATGAACCGAATCTGAACCAAAGTTAACGTTGTTAGGGCTCCAACGATTTTGGTATGATGGCAAAAAAGAACATGGAGACAAAGAAAAATAATTAGATTCCACAATTCATTTACTTATATTTGCTGCGCTTAGTTAGCATCAGATTTTGGATTTTTCGGCACTAACATAATCACTGATCCTGCAGGCTGCAGCTATCGACAAAAAGTATTACACAAATCTTCTCACTATAAACCATTGGACAAATTTCAGCAGAGTGATCCGAAGCAAAATGTTTATGCACGAATGAAGTTGATTCTCAAGCCATAAAATTGTACACTGTGCATTGTAATTATATAAGAACAAAACAAGAAAAAAGAGTGGTGAAGGGAACAAAGAGTGAATGGACGGTGAAGGAGGCATACTCGATTCCTCCTTTTCTTTGTCGAAAAAGATTTAGTTGTCACTTACTTCCTTCATTCATTCTTGTCATGGGTCCTACCCTCACCCAATATTTCATTGGGAGAATTGCCAAAACTAATGCATAATTTGATGAGTCATTTACGCTTAGAGTCACTTTTTTCACTCTTATAACAGAAAAAGTAATATTATGACATAAGGTCACTTTTTCACTCTTATAACAGAAAGAATAACATTATGACACAAATGCATTTTGGTTGGAGTTTTGTGTTGTGAAAAGTCTGTATAACCCTTAATGAAGGTTGGATAAAAAAAAGTAACTCTTTAAATGTCTTACGGCGTCGTTTAGGTGTATACAAGGCAAATCAGTTTCTCTTTCATGCATATTTCTATCATATTCGTTTCTTCTCTTTTTTGCCGCAAACATTCATTCGTAAAGGTGATTTTGTAGGTTTTTTTGTTGAATTTCTTCTGATAAATTAATTGTCAGTTGTTGGGGATGTTACGATTAAGTAGTTTGTACATACATAAGTGGATGGATTTTATAACTGTTATTTACTTTTGTAGTGGACACTGTATCGTGGATACCAAAATGTGTACTACTTTATGTACAATGTTTTTGATCTCTGTTTGACAAAGTTTATAGATCTGGATCCTCGAATTTCACTTCTCCCAATGCGTTTTTGTATAATAAACATCTGGATAACAGCTTGTGGACGCTATCTTTTTGTGAAAATTACGGTTGAAGGTTGGATGGTTGTGAGTTGGACGTTTCTTGATTTGTTCACAGAAACCAAAGTGATCCCAATCTCTTTAAAAAAATGAAAATGAAGCATTTGGTTAAATAAAAGTATTTGGTTCTATGCAAAAACGTGTTTCTCAGTTTCAATAATTCAGTTACAAGAAAGTAAGAAACACCATTAAACTCAAGAATTAACATTGCAACTACCAATAGACAATATTAGTGGCTTACTTTATCATCCACATAATAATTATGTATATGATTTCAGTTTAAAGATAATTCAATTAGAAACATGTATTATCCACATCAAAACTATTTATGCGAGACAAACTATCCACATCAAAACTGTCCACACTAGTTAAACAAACTATACACGTGAAAACAAAACTATCTATGCGTTTATTGTCCACGAGCATTTGTCCACGAGTATTTGTCCAATAAAATGTATCCATTTCTTGTCCAGAGAATTTACGGTGTTTAACGCCGAATCTGTACATATTGAAAATCATAGACCATGAGAAAACTATTGACAACCATGATTGAGGGAACTAANCCATGATTGAGGAAACTATTGCAACAAGATTTTGGGAAATCTGCAAAAAACAATCTGACCAAACTACATATCTCAAAATGAATCTCATCATTATCAACCTATTCATCATACTAATTATTAATCGCAGCCTATTGAAGGATTGACTTATTTGACTAACACTACATATCGCGCTCAAAATTTCAGAGAAACAAATCGAAAATTGCCTAATGGAGAGCGAGTTGGGGATTTGGAGTTCAATCAATACCTTCCATACCGAGATTCATAGACTTACGTAAGATAAATGATGAAAGAGATTCCCAAATCGTGAGATTTGAGCTTCAATTTCTGGAGGGTGATTACCGAGAGGCACAATAATTAGTGATGATAGTGAGACAACCAAAAATTGTTACAAAGGGAAGCGAAATTGAGGAAGAAGAAAATATATTCCAGCAAGACATATCTTTATAAATAGATGGAATCGGAGTCTATGGCGTAATGGGGTTTCAGAAAACGGGAGGAATATATTTTCTGTCGGAGTAAAAATGAGAGGTAATGTGAAAGAAGCATTGAAAACAATGTGAAAAGAGGAGAGGTTAGCTTTGTAAATTCACTTTCAATAAGTGACTCAAAGTGTAATTGTAAAGTAGAAAAGTGACTCTAGGTGTAATTTTCTCATAATTTGATTTGAAATGCAAAAGTAGACCCTATATTGAATTGTGAGCAAAACTAGTCTTCTAGGCATGTAGAATTACAAACTAGGCTCTTATGAACAAAGAAAAAAACGCTACCCGTAATGTCTATTTTACCCTGTTTAAAGTCTATTCATGAAGTCTACGGCGTATTAGACTTCATCATAAAGTCTAATTCGCAATCACAACTCAAATTAATTTAGAATATTATAGGAAATTATTTTGATGAAACAAAATTATACATAAATAAGATTAGAATATTTAGCATCCATGAAAAGTAAAATTGCATAAAATAAATCCATATAAGTCAACTAAGATAAATTATGTTTGTAACCTATAAACCGTGTGAAGTCTACTCAAGAAGTCTACTAAATGCTAAAACCTTAAATTTAAAGTTTAAAATTTACGAAAAATATTTTGATAAACATATTTACACATAAATTTAACACAGCCAACTACAATCCATGTAAAATAAATTTGAAAAGAAATTAATCAATTTAAATCATGTAAGACAAATTATGTTTAAAAAAAATTATTGTGTTAAGTCTACTCATGAGGTCTGCCAAATAACAAAATTTTAAATTTTAAGTTTAAAATCGATAAAAAATAATTTTGATAAAACTTTTATGGATATTTTATATAAACACAAGTTCTATCTATAAAAAATAAAATTTCATGAAAATAAATCAATTTATAAGTTTCATGAATAAACTAATTTACCAAGCTTAATGTTTGAGGTTTAATGTATATGATTTATGATTGTCATTGATAGGGTTTAGAGAATTTTGACATAAAAAAATGTTTGCGGTTCATTTAACGATTTATAACTCATGAATTAGTACTTTATAATGTTAATTGTGATTATGTAAACATAATTAATGTTTACTATAAGTTTTTTCATAAAAATTCGATTTAGGGTTAGTTAGATTTCATTAGTAGACTTCATAGTTAGACTTCGTTATGAAGTCTAAAACTCGAAAAAACAGAGCGGGAAACAAAATATTTTGGCGGGAATTGGCGGAAATCAGAACAAATTTAATAGGTTTGAGAGAATTCATGTGTAGACTTCGTGTGTAGACTTCGTGATGAAGTCTGTTTAACTGAACTTAACCAAAATTTTGTTTCACTGAACCAAAATTTGTTTTTCACCTAACCTGAAATTTTACCTTGGCATATAAAAGAATAACCCTAATTTTATAGAAACAAATATGTATCTTGCGGCGCTTTTCTCTCTCTCATCTCTGGTCACTGCTCACTCTCTCTCTCTTCTCTCTCGCTTTCTTCATCTCCTCACACTTAAAACAACAATCTACAGAGAGATCGAGGAAGGAAGCTGTCAGAGGTGGAAAGAACTGCAGAACTGCTTGTGAAGGCGGTGAAACAGAGGAGTTGAAAATTGATTGAGGCGGAGATAAGAACTATGGCGGTCACTCTCTTCTTTCTCGCCTCCCCTTCTCCCTCACTCTCTCTCTCTCCTCTCCACCGCTCTCTAACTTCGAAGTCGCCGCACCCTGTTCCTCTCGGTCGCCGCATCCTGTTCCTCTCGGTCGCCGTCGACACTGGTAAGCCGTTTAGCTTAATGTTTCACCTTTCTTCTCTCCACCACGTTTCTCTTTGAGCTCAATTTCGTAAAAATCTCTTTCAACAAAAAAAAAAAAAGAGAAACAACTCCTCGACCCACACTTCTCCTCCCTGTATCCCAGTCGTCTCCGATCTAGTCCTTCATCGTAACCGTCTCTCCTCACCCTCCTCGTCTATCTCCAGTTCCCCTGATCCAGCTTTCCGAAACCCTAACCCACCTCTGATTGAAAATGAAACATTGATATACATTGGCTTCTATTATGAGGCTAGAATTCCTGGTTTTAGCCTGAAGTAATGATATTTAGCTAGTCATATGATCTTTCATAGCTTATTTTCACTAATACGCTATTACTAAATGTTCTGTCTCGTTGATGGCAAATGGCAAGCTTGTCCGTGTCCTTATTCATACAAATGTGACCAAGTACTTGTCTTTTAAAGCTGTTGATGGAAGCTATGTTTTTGTCAAAGGCAAGGTACAAGCTTTTTCATTGAAGCCCTGGTCGCAGCTTATTGCAGTTTTAAGTTTTTCTCCTTTTCTAGTTACTTTAACTGTTGTTAGTATCCTACAGGTTCAAAAGGTGCAAGCAACTCTAATGGGGGCTCTCCTCTAATGGGTATCTTTGAGAAGCGTCGAGCTGGGAGAATTGCCTCAGGTTTTCCTTTAAGACATGCTCAATTTGGTTAGTGGAACTATTTTGATGTTCTGTATTGTCTTTGAACTTCTTTCTTCTCTTCTTGGTATCAGGCATTTGCACGAATTAGTGCTGTCTATGGTGGGACTTACATGTTGATCAAACCTGAGTGCAAGGTATGTCTTTGGCTTCTTCATATTTTCTGCACTTTATATTGCTTACAGAAAGGAAAATTGTGACGCCATCAACTGTTGCTTTGATAACAGGTAGAGTTCGACGAGGAAGGTAAGGTTTGTGGTGTTACATCTGAGGGAGAGACAGCCAAATGCTAGAAAGTTGTCTGCGATCCTTCGTACATGCCCAACAATGTAATGATGACTGCAACCACAGATCTTTTGAACTTTACACTGACATTTAGCTTTGTTTAATGCTTCTTGGTGGGAGCAGAAAGCTACCATCTTGATATGTTTTCAACTTTTTGTCATAATATAATCTAAACAGGTCAGGAAGATTGGTAGACTTGCTAGGGCAATTGCCATTATGAGCCACCCTATTCTAAATACCAATGATTCTCACTTGGTGCAAGTCATCCTAGGTGCAAGTCATCCTACCACAAAACAATTGGGACGTAAATTAGACATGTGAGTTCTCTTGTTTAAATTTTCTAACAAACTCTTGTTTGATTTCTTGGCTTTGCTTTATTTGAAACAGAGTGGGACTCGATGCAGCTAGTGTCAACACTCTTCAGATCAAGACACATAAAGATTAATGGAGGAGATATATTGGAGCTGTCGATGGTGGCAAGTGAGATGGCAATTGATATTCAGATTAGGAGAGTGTGCTTCTTTGTAGAAGTAGATGTAAAATGTTGTAAAACCAACTTGGAATTATTGATGTACATTATATAAGTTTCAAGTATCAAAATAAAAACACACCCACATAACATACTTTATAAGCAGACATCAAAGACTTTATGAACATACCTTAAATATCATTAAACTCTACACTTCTTCTACATTACAAGGACTTATAAGTTGGAGCTCCAAAGTATAAAACTTGTACTATAAGACTTAAGCATTTTGATGCATTTTATCTAGTTAAAATTGACTAAATTCAAACAGATATTAGATTTCAAGAGTAAAGTTTACATATAGACTTTTCATCCAATTTTACCTCCTTTCTGATAATCAACCTTAAAATGCCAAGGAAAATTGTCTTTTCTCACCCATTCTCCATAAACAGATGCAATGTAAACCATTTCTGCAAAAAAACAAAAACCAACAATATTAAACTTGAGTGATAGACTTCATTTGTAGATTTTACCTAGAAGTCTACCTAATATTCTCTAACAATGAATTTTTACATCAAAACCGTTTTCACAAAATATACAGCGAATAAGAAGGTCAAACTAACACACAAGCAACTAAACAGACTAACTCAACTAATTGTTCAAGAAAATCTTAAAACTTCGTTATATATTTTCCAAAAAAGCATTTTCAAATAAAAAATTAAATATTAGACTTCACTAAGAAGTCTAATTGATAGACTTCCCCGTGAAGTCTAATATACTAGTTTTGCAATTTTTCAAATTTCGAATTTTTTGAGAAGTCTACACGTTAAGTCTATCGAAAAAATAATAGTTTTGCAATTGACCAAGCTTTGACTTTTTTCAGATAGACTTTATTATCGTGAATAGGCTTAAAAATGAAGTTTAATTCGAGAATAAAGTCTATTGGTAAAGTCTACAACAGGAATTAGACTTCATAGGGATTAGTTTTGCAATTGTTTGAATTTTTGAACTTCAAGAAATAGACTTCATCGTGAAGTCTACTCTGACAAACGTTGACTATTAGACTTCACCAAGAAGTCTATCAAGAATTAGGCTTCACGATGAAGTCTAACCCAGTATTAGACTTTGAAATGAGTATTTCAAAGTCTAATACAACATTAATAGACTTCATGGGTAGACTTTACGGTAAAACAAACTAGAAAAAGTTTGCAAAACTAGTCTTTTTTCGAAGCAGACTTCACGGATAGACTTCCCGTAAAAAGTTTTTATTCTATAAATTGCAAAACTACTCTTTTCGAATAGACTTCATTCTGAAGCCTCCACCAATTTTTTTTTGTTTTCAAAGGAATATGGGTAGACTTCATTGTGAAGTCTACTCTCCAAATTTTTTGAAAAATCAATTGCAAAACTAGTTTGTTAGACTTCGTCATGAAGTTTAAGCACCTGCAAAAATAAGAAATTCACTCAGATCTACCGGAATTTTACCTTGCCGTGATCTGAAGTTTCGTTGACGGCCTAGAACTTCGATTTAGAGCTTCACAAAACTTTCCCAACCGTTATAATAATCTCCCACACCAAAAATGTGAAGATCTAAGAACATAAACTTTGAAAAGATGAAAATTTGTGTTCTTGGGGTGAGAATGGAGAAGAAATGGAAGAAGACAAGTTTATGAGATGATATAATGAGTTTGTATATATGTTTGAAGAGTAAATCATACATTCAAAGCTTGATTTTGGTTCAGAATGGTTGTTGGACGAATTGATGGTGATGACATTTTCGTGAATAAATGAAGAAGATGAGGTTTCTTTGGACCTATTTATTTTCGTATTAGACTTCACGATTAGACTTCAAAGCCGAAAGTAATGGCATTTTTGTTATTATCACAAATATGGTGAAGATAAAAAAAGAAAAAAAAAAGGTACTAGTTTTGCATTTGACTTCAATTTGTGAATTACTTTTGAAAACAGCCCTATTTCATTTGTTCCCAACTACTCCATCTGTTACACAAATTATTTTTAATAAACATTAACTAATAAAAATTCAAGAATTTAATTATTTTTAATTAATATGTTTTGGAATTTGTAATTTATTACCATTAGTTGATAAAAAATATTTTAAAAATTCTAAAACATTAAACATCATATATTCTAGAAAAAAAAGTATAATATTTAATCCTTACATCAACATTTCACAATTATTATATGAGAAAATGCATATTTTATTTTTAACTATTTAATCCTTACATCAACATTTCACAATTATTGTCTAGGAAAATACTTATTTTATTTCCTAACTATTTACAATCCACACATTTATTATTCAATTATAACTTGTTCACTTTTATTCGTAAAATATGAATTGATTCTGCAAAATTGTGATTAAAAGTCAACATTTCAATAATAAAAGTTAAATTTTCAACAATAAACATAAAACGTTATATTAAATAGCAAATTCATCGTGATTTTTATTGTTATATAAAAAAAATTATAAATAAATCATCTAAAATAGTTTTGGTGACTTTAAGTGATAGTAAGCAACCATATTTTGATGATTGAAGTTGGTCCTCATTTTTAAAGTTTTATCAAATCAAATTATCGAAATCCATCAGATTTGAATTTGAATTTCATTAGAAATCAAAACCGAATTTTTAAAATTTTTATTATGATTTTTATTTTGATATAACAATGAAAATTGTGATACATATACTATTATATTAAATGTTATATATATATTTTTGTCAACATTTAATGTTATATGTTTACTATTGAAAGTTTGACTTTTTAATCACAATTTTGCATAGTCAACTCATACTTGAGGAATAAAAGTGAACAAGTGATAATTGAGAAATAAATGTGAAAATTACAAATAGTTGGAGAATAAAATGAGCATTTTTCCATTATTGTCTATATTTTTGTATTGCTTCAGATTAAAATCCCACATTGTAATATACTATATTGGGTGATAGCTTAAATAGTCCAATTTTATAAACTATTTGCTTAAATAAATACATTTAATATATTTGGGCCTCTTATTTTTCACTAAAAAAGTATATTTCTATCATTAGTTTATGAAAGTGGACTATTTCAAGTGATTCACTCTACTATATTTTAGTGTATTATTTATCAACTTTTTCCGAAAGTTATGTTGACACAACTTTGCTACTTTGTATAACATGCATGTATAAAGGTGTTTGTCAAAGAACGATTCTAAATAAAATATAATATGAAACGTTTTGATTTGCAAAATCATTATGTGTGTTGAGAAGTCTTAAAGATTAGATAGCAAGTGCTTCTAGCTCGTAATTCACTTAGAGCCGTGGGGAGTGAGGAGTGAGGAGTGAGGAGTGAGGAGTGTGGAGGAAGGATTTGATGCCATTACTGTCTTAGGTACTCATTTAGAGCCGTGTCCACGATTACAATTTTTTTAAAAGTAGTCAACATTTCATATAATTTGTTTGTTTAGATAATCATCATCAAGAATAAATATAAAGTTATAAACTAAACAAAATATTAATTTTACACATAATTTTTCACCCTCTTTTCTTACGAAAATCACTGATAAAATATCTCATGTTATATACTCCTCCTTTTCTAAAAGAAAGATTTTTTTAGTTTTTACTTTATTTCACAAAGAAGATGTTTCAAGTTGATAAATTGTATAAAATAATTGAATTTCTTAAATTACTGTTGAAATTCCTAATGTGTGTGAAAACTCCAAAAGAGAAAGAGTATCAATTTGGTAAAAGTTTTGTGCTCAAAGGCATATAATAATGTGTATATAAGTGCATACTACAAAACGACATGTCCTACTTCGTTTAATACAATTGTTTCACTTGGGCTTTAGATTTTAAAACCTTAAAGGGGTGTTACATATATACACTTTTTCTCACCTTTTCTCTGCATAACACACACAATGGGAAACGAAGGGTTAGCCACCGGTTACACTTCTCTATGGGATAGGCTTAGACAGAAGGAGAAGGTGAAAGAGTTCCTCATAGGCTTGGTCATAGCCGGCGTCTTTGTGTTTGTTGTTTTCGGCTTTGTAGAAGAATTTGAAAGGGAAAAAGAAGCATTAAATTATGTCCCGGAAATTACAATACCTTCCATTGATTTCACGGTGTTTAACGTAACAGAGACTCGTGTAAAGTGGGATTTATTGATCAGGCTTCCATTGGATCTTCCTGGTTACTTTATGTGTCTCAAAGGAGATTTTCAGGTTTTCATACTTTACAAAGGTGTTACCATCGCTAATTCAACCATAGAGAGGTTACACATTTAAAAAAAAAAAAACTCTATTGTCTTTTTTCTTCTTTTTGATTTGTTATTATTTTAAAACGATTTTTGTAACTAATTAAGATTTAACTTTTACATGATTGATCAGTTACAATTTGATACCTCGTTGGGCTCAACAGCTTACTGTTTCAACGGTTGCTTCTGAGGGAGATATGGACGGTTTGGTTGTGAAAGATATTATGGAAGATGTTAAGCAAAGTGGTGAGATACGGTTTGGATCGAGATTGATTCTTCCGGATTGCAGGGAAGGGACTAAGGGAAAGATGAACTATGCGTGTGATGAAGCCACGCTACGGTTCGAGCCTGGTTCTCAGAAGAAGGCAACATCGTTTGGGAAAAACCCTACTTGCCTCTATGTTCGTTAATTACTTTTCATCGGTAGTTTTGTGTGTGTTTAGTTTGCCAATGTTGGACCTTCGTCTTTTTTTTGTTTTCATTTTTCTTCTTTTTCGTTTATGATATTGGCAATTCACTTGATTATAATTTATAATCCCTATCAATATATATCACCTAATTTTAGGATATATTTGGAATTTAAGGATAAATTTGGACAACGATCGAGAAATATCTAAAGTACCACAGAACAATTTAAAAAGAAAAAAGAAAAACATAATCCAAAATACATAAATTTTAGGTTTAGGAACGGTTTGTAATTTTTTGAAAGAATTGTTAAATCATTTAGTACACTTTCCTAGAACCCTTGATAAACATATATTTTTGTACTCGTAATATTTTGGAATAATCATTCAATGTTAAAAACAAAACATTTATTTTTGTGATATTTTGAATTCGAATGGTAATTTCGAAAATTAAACAAAATGAGATAGTTTTGAGATCTACAGTATATATTATTTCACAAGAATTAAAATAAAAAAATGTTACAATTCATTAAAAAAATGATATAAAAGACAATATTTGATTAAAAAAAAAGAAAAAAATTCTTCATAAAAATAAAAGTAATTGAAAATGGAATTTCCCGTAAGACGTTGTACGGATTTGAAACACTTATGCAGAAAATGGTAATAACAAAATGCACTTTTTGTGCCATCAACAAAATATACTTCTAAGTTTAAGGTAATGATAGTTTCCAGTCTTGCTTAATTTACGGATTTTTGAATCAAATCTGTATTAAACAACTAACTAAAATATGCACTTATCAAAATCTTGTTAAAGAAAGAAATTATTTAAAGCTGTGTAGTAACCTTTGAAATAAGTGGTTGTGTACATCTCTAATGTATATATTTTACACACATACGTCTTTCTCCCCCTGCGATACAAAATGGAAAATGAAGCATTAATTTCCAAACCCACCTCTCTATGTGGTAAGCTCACACAAATTGATTTCTTCTGCATCATATTCCTCCCATTCATGCTCATTTTCGTTATCGTCGTCACCATAGGAAAAAATGGGGAAGTAAATTATGCACCGGAGATTACAATACCATCTATGGAATTCAGGGTGCTTAATATAACCGAGACTCGTCTTAGTTTTAAATGGGATTTATTGATCAGGATTCCGCCAAGACTTCCTGGTCATTATGCGTGTCTCGAAGGAGATTTAAAGGTTTATATACTTTACAAAGGTGTAACCATCGCTGTTTCATCGTTAGAGAGGTAACATTCCTGAATTATATTGATATATTCTATACTCTATTTTATTATCCGTTTTATTGTAAATCGAATCCACTCCTTTGTAATCCTTTTTTTTTTTTTTTTTTTTTTGTGTGACTATTAAGAAGTTTTGTTCGAATATATATATTTTTGTTTCGAAACATAATTAAGAATTTAAGAACAACCTCTTGTGAGTGATCAGTTACACTCTTCAACCGAGGTGGGCTAAACTGCTTAAGGTTTCATCGATTGCTTCGGAGGTAGATATGGATGGTGTGATTGTGAAAGATATTAAAGAATATTGTGAAACACGGTTCGGATCTCGATTGCTTCTGCCGGATTGTAGATATCGGATCAGCGGAAAGATGAAGTATGAGTGTGATGAAGCCACGTTACGGTTCGAGCTTGGCTCTCGGAGGAAAGCATCTGCGTTTGGAAACCAACCAACTTGCCGCTATCGTCACTAAGTACTTTTTTCATCAATAGTTTCTTGATTTTTTTTTTTATATTGTTATTATTTTTTTTGCCAATGTTGGACCTTCTTTATTTTCTTGTTCTGATAATTTTTGTTTTTGTTATATTTATAATTTTCACTAATGATCATGTTTCTAAAATATTTTATGGATTTTGAATAAAATCTTGTTGGATGTTGTTGATTTGTTCTACAACCCTAAAAAAACTTTAAAGCAAAACTTATTTATAAGTAAAGATACTGCACATATAAAAATGAAAAAAATAAAATAAATACATATCTTTTTAAGATATGCACTTACCAAAACTAAAATTGCAGGAGGCTGGCCGTTGTACTTCAAAAGACGGAATTGTTCATTGCAGAATTTTTATTGTAACATTTCTGATAATTTGTAATAGTATAATAAATCAACTGGAAAAAAAAAAAATTGTATCTGTATATTATCTCTCTATTTCTTCTCCTTCTCTCGTCTATCTCTCTGCGTTATGTAATGGAAAACGAAGCATTAACCTCCATCGACCATCAGTGAGTTATTAGCAAAGATGTTATAATAAAGATGTTATAATGAAAAATAATAAAAAGCAAAAAAATTAGAAACCAAGGAAGAAAGAGAATGAGAAAGTATCCAGATAAGATATTTTTGAGAAGGTTTTTAGCTTGAAATTACATCTGTCATCTTTTCATTAGTTTAATTTTATGTTATTAAATTATATCCTTAATATATTAAAAGAGAAACATTTTTTAAAACTAACCTTTAGTTGATGTGTTATTAATAAGAGTGTCATGCTGAGGTGTCATCATATGATTCACTATCAAAAACCTTTCAAACTAAGACAAATATTACTAAAAAATTACAAAATATGCCATTGAATATTATGTATAGAGAATCAAATATGTATAACTATTAATAAAAATTTATCATTCTCCTTCCTTAATTGACAATTACGAAAATAAGTAAATAAGGAAGATATGAGTCCAATTTAATTATATCATAATAATTTTTAAAAAATCATTGTATATCTCCTATCATCTTTGTTTAGCTTTATTTTATAAAATAATTTGAATCACAATAGAAAAAAAACTAATAAAGAAAATCTAATTTTTAATTAAATTGTATAACTAAATCGAACAAAATAATTTTTTTATAAATATTTAATTTTTATCAAAAAATTGAATATTACTCCATCTGTTTCAACTTTCAATATAAAATTAATTATATTTTTGTTATTTTGAGAATTTGGATTCTGCATATTATTTTCTTATTGGTTGGATTATTTTGGAAATATAATAAAACGTGTTTAAGTTTTTAAAGAAAAATAATAATATTAATCCGTGTGCATACTCATAAAACTTCTTATCTTATTATATATTATTATACTGTAGTCATTTGTGTTTTATATATAGTGATTAAATTTATTATATTAAATCTATGACTATAGTTAAATCTTTAATTTGTTTACCTCTTTTTAAAAATGGTTTAATTTCACATTCTAAACAAAAACAAGAATTAAAGTAAGGTAAAAATCAGTCGCATAAAATTTCAAAATAGTTAAATAGACATATTTTAATAAAATACAAATTCAGAAACCATCACCCCGCGCAAGGCATGAGTCCAACCCTAGTTGATATATTATTCTTAAATACTCAAACTTAGATATTTGGTGATGGAGATTCTCTTAGTTCCCAAAGAACCTACTTCTTCTCTATAGGCTAGACAAAAAGATAATGTGATTTAATTTGTTTCTCGTGGCCTTCTTTGTTTGTTTCAGCCTTCTTAGTTTGTTTCGAATTCTCTTTTTGATAGCAGCATCAACAGTACATTACGAAGAAGAAAAAGAAAAGGAAAATAATTAATTATGTCTCTGATAAATACATTCTGTGAACATTCTATGAATCTCACGGTGCTTAGTAGTTAGTAATATATCCGATCATTAGACTCGTCTTACTGTAGAATGGGATTTATTCATAAGGCTGCCTACACAATTTATGCCTTGCTAAATATGTATGTCCCAGAGGAGATTTTCAAGTTTACATACTTTAGTGTATTCATTGCTATTTCATCAATAGAGAGGTCACAATTCTCAATTCTATATACTCTTTTTTTTTTTTTCTTTCTTTTTCGTTTTTAACTTTTTTTATTCACTTTTTTGGTGTGTGCATTGCTAAGAGTTGTCTCATAATTTATTTCAAGGCCGCTGAATTTTTTTTTTTTTTTTTTTAAAAACTAATTAGCACTCTTTTGAATGATCAGATACAGTTTGAAAACGTGGTTCATTAAGCTGCTTAACGTTTCATCGATTGCTTCCGAGGAAGATATGGACGGTATTGTGAAAAGAATTGTGGAGGATATTAAGAAAAGGGGTGAAATACGGTTCTGATCACGATTGATTCTTACGGATTGCAGATATATGGGAAGAGAAGAATAAAGCTGAACTATGGTTGTGATGAAGCCATGGTATGGTTCAAGCCCAGCTATCAGATGAAGGCAACTTTGTTTGGAAACCACACTAGTAGACATTTTCACTATCTCCACTAGCTAATTTTTCATCATTCAGTAGTTTCTTGTTTAGTTTGCCAATGTTGTAGAGCTTCTTCTTTTGCTATTTGATATGGATTGTTCTAATAATTTTTAGTTTATCGACTTCTTGTGGCATTTTGACCTAATAAGATAGCTTGCTTGTAGTTGAATCAAACCAAGCGTTCCAAACAAAGCTAAAGAAACTCTAATATACTAAACTCTAAGTATATATGGACAATACAAATACAGAAAAATTGTACACTTCTTATTAACTCCTAGCCAAAGATGCCAGAAGTTCCGAAGAAAAACTTAAAAGACAGATATAAAAAATTGGTCAGTTAAGCTAGAGAACCATACAAGATTCGAGCAAGGAGATCACAAATAATTTGTGTGCAGAGGGAAATTGCAAAGGTACAATGTTAAAACCTCAAGAGCTTAATTATCACGACTTTTAAACATACTAACTAATGTGAATTTCAAAGCAAACTATTTCTCGCGAATGCAATCAGGTTTATATAGTCTAGACTAATGCCTGAGCATACGCGCTGGTTTTTCTATTGTTATATTTTAAGATGAATGCTATAAAAAAATTATAGATTTGTGATTAATATTTTAATTCAAATAACACTCACATTTTAATTCTCATTTGCTTGAATAGCAACTGACTTTCAAATATATAGTTTTGCATAATATCATATGTCTCTATGACCTTGACTCTCTTTATTTATTCACCATTACATGAAATAATTGATTTTGCTTCTCCGTCATCGTTTTTTGTTGGATCTAATTATTTAAATATTAAGAGAATTTAGATGCTTAATAGTAATTCAAGATGAAAGTCAAAAGATAATAATTTTGGAATAATATAATATGTATTTTTATTTTGTAAGTTACAATAGGCACAAAAGAAGACCAAACGTTGCATTGAAATTTCATTAAACTTTTGAATTTTTTTTAAAAATGAAAATTATATGAAGATTTATTTTGTAAGTTACAATGAGTACAAAATAAGATCAAAAGTTGCATTGATGATCTATTAAACTTTTTGTTTTTTTTTAAGTGAAAATTATATGTCACATGTCATCTTCTCCTCTATCCATATGTCTACAATATGGAGAGGATTGATCACAAATCATATATGATTTATGCCATATTAAATTACCTTTGTACATTGTATCGTTGCGGATGCGAACAAACTGAATACTGTGGAAATCCCTAAAGACATGTAAAAACTGAAACTGATGACGATAAACAAAAGTAACAATTAAATATTATTAATTGTTCAAAAAAAAAAAAATATTATTTACCATAAAATTGAACACGCGTCGTTCTCTTTGTGGCCCTCAATGGATAAATGACGATTTTAATTTTATATCAATGACCTACTTTTTAAATAATAATAATTTCAATTGTGGAAGCCGAATCGAAAAAAATTCATAACGTATATATCGCAGATATGCTTCCAGCGTTATCCGTAACCAAATTTGACTTTTCGGGAAATGAAAAAATTTGCGAAGATTGGGTAACGAATAGTTTACTTAGTGAGAAATCAAAGAAAAAATGGGAAAAAGCCAAATAAGGAGAGAAAATCAGATTCTTATGCTAACAAAAATATACTTTGACCACAAATAATTGTACTTTAATTTAAACCCAAGATAAAAGATTGTATTAAATGCTATATAAGTATTCTCATTATATAAGCGTTACGCAATTATTTAAAAACGAAAAACCCTTCTATCGTTCTTTGTGGACATTGTGTAAAGTACTGTATCTGCGTGTTTTTTTCGTGTGAGGTAAGGATGAAACTTGTTTGTGTCTCGGCCAACTTTTGATCGATGTCTTATCTTCACTTTTATCTTATCTTGCTTTGATCCTTTTTATCGTAATATAAAGTTAATTCATCTGAGGATTAAGTAGATTCGTAAGAGCTTTGAGATTCATAGCAATACATTATGATCCATTGTTCTCTAGTTTCTTGCTAGATCTGCCTCTTTTTATGTTTGTTCGTATCTATAATGGTTCTCGAGTTTGAAGATCTGATTATATAGATTTTGAATTTGTTTATTGAGACTTGCGATTAATTTTCAATGATATTAACGTTAGGAGTTTTGCATTGATCTATTTTCTCTTTGTCGCTTATACCAATTTCTTTTTGTGTTTGTTATCTTAGATGGTTTTCAAGTTTGGTGATGTGATTATATAGATTTTGAATTTGTTTTTTGAGACTTGCGATTGATTTTTTAATGTTATTAACGTTAGGACTCTTGCATTGATCTATTTTCTCTTTCTCTGGATAATGAAGATCTTACCAACATCAAACCATGGTTGAAAGGAAGCTAACTACAAGTGATGCACTTGCATACCTCTCGGCCGTGAAGAAAACATTTAACAATAACCGTGACATCTATGATAGGTTTCTTGAGATCATGAAAGACTTTAAAGCTCAAAGGTATTTTTTTTTTTTTTTTATGTTAATGATTGGTTTTGCTTTTTCATTAGTTATGATCTCTCGGAAACTGAGTTTTATAGTGTATTGTAGAATTGATACGGGTGCTGTTATAGTAAGAGTGAAAGAACTCTTCAGAGGGGAAGACGAGCTGCTTTTGGGTTTCAATACATTTTTGCCAAAGGGTTACGAGATAACCCTCGAGGATGACCAAACTCTAGGAAATGATATTGCCCGTGATGAGGCAATTAGTTTTATCAACAAAGTTAAGGTAGGCGCACTAAAGCTGGCATAGAGATAGGATTTGCAGTTTTGATTCCTTAAGATTTTTGAATTATCTGTGTAAACTATTCGATTTAGTTCGGTTGGAATTTTTTCTGTTAAGATTTTATTTTATTTTTCGTTTAACTCATACTCCTCTTTTTCTGCTTTTGCTACCTTTATCTAATATATCATTTATAAGTATATTATATATCTGTAGACAAGGTTTCAGTATGATAGGCATGCATACGACTCCTTTCTAGACATTTTAAGAAAGTATAAAAACGAATACAAGAGCACTTCTGAGGTCTACAATGAGGTATGTGGACTTTGCTATACACATTTTATATTTTTGCATTTCTCCTGTTTTGGGTTTTGATGATATGTTTTTTCTTGCAGGTGGCTATCCTTTTCCAAGACCATCAAGATTTGCGTGTGGAATTCGATCACTTTCTCCCTCATTTTATAAGAAAATGATATTATAGAGAAAGGAAGTATTGTGTATTGCTATGTAATGCAGTGAAGACCATCTTGAAGATGGAGCCTACCGTATCTGCTTTTCCATCTTGACTCACAATAATAAAACTTTTGAAGATTTGTCATGCCATAAGATCAGTAAAGTTTCAATAAATTTTATTTTCTAAATGGAAAATTTTTATTTTTGAAAACTAAGAACAATTCCTATATCAACATGGTTAGCAAATATTAGATTACTAAGAAAATCTTCACTTTCTCTTCATGTTGGAAAGAATACCTAGGAGTAATATACAGTATTATCGTAGATTATATTCACATCCAGTGATTGCAGGGTATGAACAGTTATTTATTGTCTATTGAAAAAAATGCTATGTTAGATTACAGTTATCACATTCGTTTTTTCAAGTTATTACGCAGTAGTGCTGGAGTATTATATTCCAAAACCCTATCAATAAACTATAAACCATAAATATAAAACATAATCCCTAAAAAAAAATGTAAAACCCTGTATACTGAAAATGGTAAACAGATTATTTTTAGTTTCAAATTTTGAAAGATTATGCTACATACTTCTTAAATTTAAGGAATTTTCTCTTTTAATTTTTTTTTTTTTCTTTCCAAATCTATAATCCTTAAAACGACCGCCTATGCCCTTATAGTATCTTGATTTGTGGAAATTATAAGTTTGTATCTTATAGGGTTGTTCGTGTCCAGCAAGGAGGAAACTTGCCCCTCGAGCTACACACTTCTACGAATATTGTACGATGATCTTTTTATTTCCTCTCTTGTTTCTTTTAAAATTTCATTTCGAGTGTTTGATTGATTCTTATATCGAACTGTAATGTGAAATAATGAAAAGATTAAGTTAGATTCGAATTTTATGGTTGATCTCCGCGAACTCCGTTTCGATTTTACTAGACATGATATTTGTTCTNTTTTTCTTTACATGGTAGATTTTTTTTTTTTTTTTTTTTTTTTGTTCTAGTTGGAATCATTTAAGTATAATTCTTTGTATATAAAGATTGCAACTTGGCATTGATTTTGCTGCTAAATTTTTTCTTTGGGTAGTTTAGGCTCTAAGCAATTTAAAAAACATGGTTGGAAAAAATATAGACACAAGTGATGCACTTGAATACCTCCAGACTGTGAATGGTAAACTCCAAGATACGCCTGAAATATATGACTTCAGAGCTCGGAGGTATTTTGTTCTTTTTATTTCTTACTGTTAATGATCGTTAGTTTTTTGCTCTTTCATTAGTTTCACCTCTTCAACTATGATTCCTGGAAAAACTGAATTTGACTGCATTGTAGAGTTGATACTCTTGGTGTCATATCAAGAGTGAAAGAACTCTTCAAGGGGCAACAAGAGCTGATTTTGGGTTTCAATACCTTCTTGCCAAAGGGATTTGAGATAACCATTACGGAGGAAGACCACCAAACTCCACCAAGAAGGAATGGGTTTAAGGAATGTTTAGATTTTGTCAACAAGATCAAGGTAGTCATTTTGATGGAGCTAATCCAAGCTATGATTCATATTTCTCCTTTTTTTCACTTGGCTAGCCTATTTTTTGCAGACAAGGTTTCAAGGCGATGACCGTGTATACAGATCATTTTTAGACATGCTGAAAATGTATAGAACTGAAAAAAAGTCCATTGCTGAAGTCAACGAGGAGATATGTTCGTAGCCACTTTCGGTATAATGTTTTTCATTGTTCTGGTTGCCCTTCTTGTCTTGGTTTGATATATGTTTACATTGTAGGTGGCTATCCTTTTCCGGGACCATCACGATTTGCTTGTTGACTTCTCTCATTTTCTCCCTAAGATTAGGTGAACAATGAAGAATTTCGTGTTCGATGCTTGCTCCCTTCTCATTTCATTTTTTTTTTTTTGGAGCGAATACTATATAATTCTTAAAGATCCAAAGACTAGAAAGAGACTGGTTTGTTAGGTTTTGAGAATTTTAGTTGACAAGATTCTCCTGGTTAAGTTAGCTTCAGTGAACCGTTAGACAATCGAGGACCACAAAACACGTACTCCCTCTATTCCTAAAAGATAAATTTTGTAGACATTATTTGTTGATTCATAAAGAAAATTTTTATAATTTTTTATATATTTTTTTCAGATTTCAAAATGTTGGATTTTATTTGTTTAAAATTATAGAAAATTATTTTATTGCAAAAATTTAAACATTAATAATTGAAAATCAATTTTTTTCTTAGGGTCAGACTGGTTTGAATATTGTGGTGCAGTTGTGGATGCGAAAGTTTCCAGAAGCGAAATTTTGCGATACGGAATATAATTTTCTTATGTTTAACTGTTGACCAGGTGAACTAATAGTTAAACAATAAATTAACAATATAAACACAATATATAATTATAAAACATAAAAGTATATTATATTAAACAATTATAATTTTTTAGTTCAACATAATTAATAATAAATTAAAAAAACATGTGTATAATAAATAATATGTTCATCTTTTTAATTTCTATAATTTAGATAAAAAAAATATGATCTCTATTAAAATTTAGTGTGGAAATTAAATTTAGATTACTATTTGATTTTTTAGATATATAAGTATGAAGAGAACATTTATCAAGAAAATTTTAATTTGTTGAACTTATAAATATACAATTATAATATGTTTTTAGTGAATTTTACTAAAAATACCAAATTTATTTATTTATTTATTTATATTATGATTATAATATCCAAATATTACTTTTTAATAAAGATTATTATTTCTTTTCTAATTTTAAATAAATTTATGGTTTTTTTTTTCTTCTAATTATTCACCTGCAACCGTCCGCAACCGCAAACGCTGTTGGGAATGAGCTTTTGATTTTGAGGAATCTTGAGGGATCTGGAGTTGCTTGAAGCGGCAGAAAGCGTCTGCGGTGATTGTTATCAAACGCCAATAACCGCTACTATCCGCAAAAGCTGTGTTTGCGGGTGATAACGGGTGAACCAATTTAGCCCTTAATAGGTGTGAAAAAACTAGAAAATTTATTTTTAAAGAACGGAGGAAATATATTCCAACAATAGAAGCTAATAAAACCAAGGTTCGTTACTTTTGAAATATTGCAAAGTTCAAACTGTAGAGGACCTTTAGGGTGTGACTGGTTTAAACGCTGCGGTTGCGGTTGCGGGAGTTTGCGGAAGTAGAAGTTTGCGGTTCAACGCATAATTCAGCTATTTGTACGACTGGTATAGCGATTGAGAGCAGATGCATTTGCGGAATATTTTTGACTGGTTGACCAGCTGGTGAAATAGCGGTTAAACAATAAATTAACAATATAAGCATATTTTATAATGATAGAACATCAAAATTATATTATATTGAACAATTATAAATTTATAGTTCAACATAATTAATAATAAAAATTTATAAAAAATAATATGTATATAATACTTATGTTCATCTTTTAATTTCTATAATTTATATAAAATTATAAAAATATGATTTCTGTTAAAATTTAGTGTGGAGACTAAATTTAGATTACCATTTTATTTTTTAGTATGAAGTGAACATTTATGAAGAGTAATTTGTAGAACTTAGAAATACAAAATTATGATATGTTTTTAATGAATTTTACCAAAAAATACCAAATATTTTTATTTTTATTATGATTATAATATCTAAATCTTATTTTTTTAATAAATATTATTTATTTTCTGATTTAAAATAAATTTGTTTCTTTTTTCATCCGCAACCGTCTGCAACCGCAAACGCTTGCGGAAATGAGCTTTTGATTTCCAGCGATACATAGCGGTACAAAATGATACAGAACGGTTATTGTGATTGTTATAAAACGCCAAAAACCGTTACCACCCACAGATGTTGCGTTTGCGGGTGGTAGCGGGAAAACCAATCACCACCTTAATATAGTTTTGATTGAATCAAATATGATTTCTCATATTTATTTAGGAGATGGTACTATGTGTAACACGTCATAAGCAAATGAGTTAGAAACAAAAATGTAGTTAATTTAAATTAGCTTAACATCTAAACTTTCTCATTTAAATTAGCTCAAGTTCTAAACTTTAGAATTAAAAACCCATGAGCTTTTCAAGGTTAAGACGATGTATACGGAAAATAACGAAAAGACCAATCTATGAAACCAGTCTATTTTTTTCATACAAATTAAATGTTTGCCTTGGAGTTGGAGACTTGGAGTCAAAGGAGTTATCACAACTTTTTCATTTTGATTAAGAGTTTCTTTAAGTTCACTTTTGTAAAGATTGAATAAAAATGTGCCAGTAAAATATGCTGATAATTCTTTTATATAGAATAAGGTCTTGAATATCCATACAGTAAAAATCAGGTAAGAAATAAACCAGTTTTTCTTATTCAATATTAACTTTCCTTTTTATTTTCTTCCTTTTAACTGCTTTTAATATTCAAATTAATTATTTTCTGGTCAACATAATCCAATTCAATTTAATGTGAAATTAATAGATTATCTTATTCTCATAACTAATTTAATATATTGTATTTGTCTTTTTTTTTTTCATTTAATATACAAGGGATTTCGGTGAGTGTTGACAATCCCCGACAAAATTGACCGGGCTGGTCGAGATTTTTGTACCGGTTAAATTAAAACTATAATTGAAAATTTAAGTATCTTATTATATAAAGTTGGATGCGCACGACGTGGTAGTGACACATATGATAATTATAACTCACATAATTGCGACATATGTGATTTTTAATTTTACACCTATTAAGATCTTGGCATATGTCTGAAAAAAAAATCCTAATCAAAAAGATGTTAATAAAAAAATCAAATTATCCATATTCTTACGGGAATTTTTTTTTTATATTCTAACAGAAAAATGAAAAAAAAATATTTTTGCATGTATTTTTATGTCTTACCAAACTCTATATAATAACTTATAACCGTCAAAATTTAATTATGTGCTTTTTTTTTGTTTTTATCTCTTTTTCTAATTTAGAATATTAAAAATAATGTCTTCGAAAGTTCAAAAAATAAAAAGTTTATAGCCATTAGTCTTTTATTTGAATAACAGAAAGAACGAATATCAAAAGTATCGGACAGTTTCTGCCAAATACCTTTGAAATTTTTTCAGTTTAGCAGTATTATTTGTTATGTAAATATATATCTTATTATAATATGTTTATTATAGAATCATTATATTTAAGTATCTTATGTTATTCAAAGATTTTTATATCAGATTTTTACATTTCGTGCGAGTTTTGAAGTTATAACATGCTAATTTTGTAATATCAAATTGGTTGGACCATGAAACTAGCCTATTTGTACTTTGTTAAGATTATATGGAAGTTTTTATTGTAAAAAAAAAAAAGTCAAACAAGAAGAGAATAATGCCAAAAAGGGAGAAACAATGAAAATGTTACCAACAAAAATTTGTATTTTACATCTATTTATAGGTTTCTCTAAATCATGTAAAACCAATACTTTCTCTCATATATCTATCTTTGAGGCAATTTTTCAAGTTTTATCTACGTCAATCCTGGGAGGTAAGGAGAAAATTCCCCTCTAGATGACTTAGGTATTAGTAAAACTTGATAACAGCACGATATGAGTTTTTTTAGTTTTATCCTATCATTTTTCTCTTGAATTTTATTTCAAGCGTTGTATTCTTATATTGTGAAATAATATTTGGATTAAGCTAGGTTTGAATTGTTTGGTTGGTAGCCTCAAATTTCACTACAATATTTCCTATGATTGTTGTCCGGTTACTAGATCTGATACTTGTTTGTTTTTGTTCGTATTTTGGAATGATTTTGATTCTTTGAATATATATGTTTTGAATTTGTTTGTTGTGGTTCTTGATTGATTTTCACTGATATATTTTTCATTTTTATGAATAATTAATGAAGTTTTAGGCAGATTGAAAGCATGTCTGTAAACAGGGGTGCACATGAATACCTCACGACAGTGAGAAATACATTTCAAAACAATCGTGAGACATATGATGAATTTCTTAAGGTCATGAAAGACTTTAAGGCTAATAGGTATTTTTTCAATGTTAACGATTAATTTTTCTCAAATATTTGTTCAATTAGTACCCACATAATAAACACTTTTATGATTTATGAGGTGCTGAAATATTCGATGGTATTTTTATTGTAGGATTGATCAGAATTCTGTCAGATCACAAGTGAGAATACTCTTTAAAGGGCACGAAGAGCTGATTTTGGGGTTGAACAAATTCTTGCCTAAGCGTTCCAAGAAACCAGTCGAGAGTTTCCAAAACCAAGATGTAACATATGCGGAAGCTATTGATTTTGTCCTCAAGGTTAAGGTAAAAGCATTCACCCATGGTAGATATTACATTACTCTCTTTATTTTTGTTATATTTCTCTTATATATTGTTTATATGTAGGCAAGATTTCAGGATGATGATCGTCCATACAAATCATTTCTGGCAATATTGAAGATGTATAGAGAGAACGAGAAAAACTATGAAGAGGTCTACGAAGAGGTATATATATATATATATATATATACCGTATATGTGTATAGATAATTTATATAATATATTTAAACTCTTTCTTTTTCATTCTCATATTAAGTTTGATGACATGATTATTTTGCAGGTGTCTTGTGTCATATTCCGAGACCAGGACGACTTGCGTAAGGAATTTATTCAGTTTCTCCCTCGTTTACTCTAGAGAAGGGTGAAACTGCTTCTTGAATAAGCTGGATGATGAGTTATGTATTCAATAAAACCATGTTGTAATCACTAGTTTGTTCTCGAACTTGCAAAACTGGTGACTCATTTTATTTTGTTTTCATCGTTATTTTCAAATATCTTATACAATTCTGCGTAATACATAAGTTCCATCATCATACAGTCGTTGGTGTTTTCTATTATTTTATCTGAAAATTTATGTGTAACCCAATAATATAATGTTCTTCGTTTGCCAGCTCTTTTTTCTTTCTGTTTTTTTTCGTCTGTATATTAATTATATGGGAAAGGATTCAAAGCGAGTCCATATGATTTCATATATGGGGAAAACAGCCATAATTGGGTTACTACTTGAAACTTAAAAACGTACCTTCACATCGTAGGCAGTCACGTTGAGGTTAATTCATAATTCATTATTATGCCTTTGGTCAAACAAAATTCATAAATTATTATTAAAAACTGGAATCGGAATGAATCTATATAATTCAATCGGGAAACCATTTAACATGAGATATTAAATAAGATGAAATCTTAATTTTTAAATATCTTCGAAAAGGTTTTTGACAAAGTTCATGGTTTTTAATTTTTAAACCCATTTTCTCTTAAAAAAATAGTTAAATCTCAACTGTACACGTTATAGCCTTAGCCCTAATCCATCAAATAAAAAAGGTTGACTCCATCAGCCTCTAATTGTTATAGTTGTTATCCTGACATTTAGTCTCTAGACGACCATTAGAGAAATAATAGGAATGAAGAACAAAAAGAATGAAGAGGAACATAATAATATTAAAAAGAGGGATAATGAGATGCAGAGAAGGAATGGAACAAACGTTAATAGCATTAACTAACCTAATCCATCAAATACACAAAATTCTCCGCTAAACCCTAAAATTTTATAGTTACATATTTTACGAACTGAAGTTCTTACATGTATGTGTTGAACTGAACTTAAAAGTGCCAAGGGATCATCTATCTATTAAAATTTCTTTCTTGGATAAAGGTTAAAGGCTCTTCATCATCTGATTGTTTCTATGTTTCANTTTTTTTTTTTTTTTTTTTTTTTTTGGTTGTGTTAAAATTGTTAATATGTTATGGACTACAATCTCTACCGGTCGTCATCCTTTTTTTCTGGTTGGCTGATTGTTTCTAAGATCCCATACCAAAAGGCAAAAACAAAATAACCGTACGTACACAAGACTCAAAACGAGACCAAAAATGCCCATAAAAGATCAAGGGCCAAGGCTGTCAATTTTACATATCAAAAACACTAACCGAAGCCACCATATCGAAGACATTATCTAGAGGCGGGAACTTCTATTCGCCGACACCAACTAAGGGAAATCATATTAATATTTGCGAAGTGAAAATTTCGTTTCGAAGCACCACGTTCGCTCTCAGCTGGATGATTACCCACATACCCTTAATGAAAATATAAAAATAAATCTCCATTTAAA
>OVBJ01001034.1:0-35646 GCA_900406535.1 Noccaea bulbosa | reverse complement strand
TATATATATATATATATATATTTTTTATTAACATATCAAACCAGCTGTATTCTTTATAAGAAAAAACGAACATGTAGTCGAAAAATTCATCTCAGATCAGGACTATGTGATTTACAAGAATATTCCTCAAGGGGCTTGCTAATATTGTTTTTGTAGAGCAATGTTCAGATTCGCATCCAGCTACCTACCTGACACGACAGGTTATAGTAGACATGCCTCTACTCACCCACAGAGAAGCTGAAATCTAAGGAAGAGAAGACAAAGTATCCCCTCATTCTCTAATCCCATCACGAGTATCTCTACTCTGTTTTTTCCAGCCATCCAAGCTGTAGTGAAAGGAAAAAAAAAAAAAAACAAATGTGAGGCATACATTGCAAAGAAACGCCGAGCCCAATAATGATGTGAAGGAGCCAAACATACCTTCCAGGCATACATTGCAAAGAAGGCAAGTGTATCAGCAGACCAGACAAGAGCAAAAGATTTCCAGAAGAAGGGTATAGCAACATTGAGTAACGGGACGATGAGAAAAAGATAGTTAAGAGCCTCTTTCTCTTTGCTTGGACAGTCTCGTGCTCGAAGAGAAGGAATAGCTGAATTAGGAGAATGAAAGGTAAAAAGAAGATCAGCTGAGCTTGGAAAAAAGGTTGAGTCTTGGTAAAAAAAAAAGAAGAAAAGGTTGAATCTTACTGAACATCCAAATGGACCACATCCCCATCAACCTCCATATGTCAGGTTCGTCAGAGGGAAAGAGGAGGTTGAAAGAAAGGATCCCTCCCACCAACATCGATGCATATCCTTGAACCTCAAACACTTTGTAAAGAGTCGTTCCAGGGACTGCTGGGTTTTTACTTGCTGTGGACGCCCTCGGAGCAAACGTTGCTGCAGTCTTGTTAACCACCTGCTTGCATTCACAAGTCGTCATTACTCATTACCTTATTCTTCACTGAGTTGGTATATGTTGAACGCAAGAAAAACAAAAATGGCACCTTTTTCAAGTCTTTACCGAGTGCAGAAGGGGAAGGAGATTCCGATTTGAGTCTATGTTCCTCCTTGGGTTCCTCGGCAGCCTCCGGAGCTTCCACTCCGTCAGCAGTCGCGTAAATTCGGAAACTTGTAATTGCAGAACTGAATCTTCGACGGCGAAGCCCATATCCGAGACTGGAGCTGGGCGGAAGAGCTATCGACGGAGAGATTAAGCACCACCGCATCTTCCAATCCAATTGTCTCGCGATAAGGCTCAACTGGATTTTCGTTGATTGAAGGATTATATTGAACCGGCGCAATGCGAACCGAGCCCACGTCGGTTTTGGATTGGTTTAGTGATTTCTCGGGTGTATGTATCTACGCGTATATACGTGTTTTGCTGAAAGGCGCTAAATATAAAATTATTGCCCAAAAGATATTTTCTTCTTTCTTCCCTTAGCTTCTGGATTTGGATTTCCAGTTTCCAATTCATACATCTCAATCCACCGCCTTCAAATTCACGCGATATTCATCTTCCGCCCACTTAAGCAGCTACCTTTTCGGGGAAGATTTTAACTTGTTGTTGGAATTTTGATTTCTTCGGAATGAAAAATTGGAATTTTTATTAGTCTCCGGCGACCCGAGTGGGCAGATATCTGAAGAATTTGAAGTCGGAGGTGGATAGGGGGATCTATTGAATTCGATGAGAATTGGGATATGGTGATCGTTAAGACAAGAGGTTCTTCTCATGGCGAGTTTTTTGGTCGGCTTTTTGTTGCCTTCGCTACTTCTGGCAGGTTGGATTCTCTATCTTCTTACTTTTGGCAATTTACAACCCAAAATGGTTGTGGATTTAGATAAACGAGGTGCACAAACCCCCAAGTTACACTTGAACATTGTATACCTCTTAGGTTCTAGCTACTCTATCAAGCTCCAAGGTGCCAAGGATGTGAGCAGTCACCCACCTTTTTGCTTTAGTTACGACCTACCAATNTTTTTTTTTTTTTTTTTTTTTTATGTCAAAATACTAGCAATCTCCACCATTCCACGGCGTTCACTTTTTGTTATCGCTTCCTTCCTGTTACTGCTTTGTATTTGGAGTTGAAGGGTGTGCTATCATACATTTAACGTGTCAGATACGCATGAGCTTTGCATTTCCTGATGAATTTCCTTGTGTCACAGCTGCCCTTCTTAACTGGAGTGTGATATCCTTTGTCGATCTGATTGCTTTCCTTCTCGTTCACTATATTGCACCTGAAATTGGTAAGACTATTTTCTAACTCCCTTCTTTTCCCTTTATTCTTGATAATAATCAGCTCCAGCCCCATTGTTTCAATTGTACTAGATATATCTTGGATCGAAAGGGTTCGTGTAGTTTATGCCTGGAAAATGTGTTTTCCCGTTCCCAGTTTACATGTCTTTTATTGGTTATGGGTTGATTAGCTGTTTCGTGCTTTCTTTTTCCAGGATACCGTTTTCAGAGGAGGCATTGGCTATTATGGCCCATTTTCATCTTTTCCTTTGCAGTCCTTCTTGCTCAAGTGGTATACCTTGTCATTTGGGCTGCTGTAGGTCAAGACTGGGATACAGCAGGCACTGGCTGGATGACGGTGATTGGCTTTATGATGTGAGAGTTACTCTCTTTCTTTAATTGTTCTTACTTCTTACTCCCTTATAGATAGTTGATGCTCTCTTGTGGCTGGTTTTGCAGGTTAAATTCTTGGAGAAACCCCACTGTTATGTATTTCTTGGCTTTACAACTACTAATATCGCTAGTTGCTTTAGCTGACATATACAGTAGTAGATTCGGCTTCGTTCGATGGCGGGACACATCTTACTTTTCAGGAATTTTCGAACAGCTAGGTTTGTAGTTAATGTACCCGTACGACTTGCCAGTTACTGTAACTTTTTTTTCTTTCTCATTTTGTGTTCATCTGGTTGAGTAATGTCTATTTTAAGAAGAATAAGCACTTCTATCTAGTACCATTTTGTCTTTCTGTTTTGATGTCAACTTGGTTTGACACTGTCTCAATCGTTTATGACTCAGGAAGTCATCTTAGGGTTGCCTCATGCTTGTTGTTACCAGCAGTTCAGTTGGCAGTGGGAATCTGCAATCCATCGTGGGTTTCTTTGCCATTTTTTATTGGCAGCTGTGCTGGTCTTGTGGACTGGTCCTTGACAAGCAACGTTTCAGGACTTTTCAGGTGGATAAATTATTAATTATCATGCAAAGTTAGCGCTTCCCGATCCTGCTTCTCTGAACTGCAGTATTTTTTTTGTATGGTTAAGGTGGTGGAGAGTTCTTTATATCTACGCAGGATTCAACATTGTCCTGCTTTACCTCTATCAATTACCAATAAACTTTTCCGATATGATTCGATGGATAGCAAGCTTTATAGGTCTATTCAGAATCTCTGCGGAAACTGAAGGCCCTGATATTTGTTCTGGTCTTTTCCTTGTGGTGTTCTACATCATGGTATGTCGTTTTTTCTTTCTAGGATTGGTATTGCTTGCTATCGCACAAGTATAAAAGATGATAGCTATTTATCGTTTTTCAATAAAACCTTGTATTTCTCAACCAGATAATTGACCAACTATTTCTCAAAAGATGTGTTAACCGTGTTTGGGTTGTTTGGTATAAACACCAACAACCAGTGTACTTTTTCCGGCTATGATATCAATATATCTGCAATAGTCCGACATGCTGTCTTTCTGATATTGCAGCTATCCTATGTGAGGTCAGACCTCGAGGATATGGACTTTATCATGTCCACGACTGAAAATAACTTGGCAGAGCGGCTTCTTCCTCCAAAATATTCATTTTTCATTCGAGAATCAAGGTATGCTGTGTAGATTTTTTTGTTTTTTCCCATATCCTACAGGGAGTTGTTGTGGTGTTTTGACACAGTATTTCAGCGTTTGAAAGGAAAATATAATCCGGTTTATAGTCGTAGACTGGTAGATTCTCTCCTGTAATCCATGGCTATGGGATTAGTGAAATGAAATTTTCGGGTGATCCCTAGGCTGTTTACAAGGAGTTTTAGTTGAAAAATGAGAAGTTGGCAGAACCCTTACTGTATTTAGTGGAACCAGTTTGATTTATAAACGTTAAATCTCTTTGGATTTCGGTATTCAAGGGGCCGACACTACAAAGTCTGGAATATTACCTTCGTGCAGAGTAGAGCTAGTTCACACATTCTAATGGATGTTTACTCGGGTGGGCTTTAATGTAAAATAGTTACGCTCAACTTATGTGTTCCAAAATTTCAGGGCCGGTGTAAGGCACACCAATGTTTTACTGAGGGGAGCTGTGTTTAAGACTTTCAGTATCAATTTCTTCACATATGGTTTTCCGGTATATATCTGTATCAAAGCGTATGTGTCAGCTCAAGCAATGTGTTGGGTCCAGAAACTCATACTCTATTTTATTTGCTTCCATGGTTGCCAGGTATCTCTGTTTGCTCTTTCGTTCTGGAGTTTTCATTTCGCGAGCTTATGTGCTTTTGGCCTCCTTGCATATGTTGGTTACATCATCTATGCCTTCCCGTCCTTGTTTCGCTTGCATAGATTGAATGGCCTTCTTCTCGTATTTATACTCTTATGGGCTGTCAGTACGTACATATTCAATGTGGCATTTTCTTTTCTCAACACTAAGGTTGGAAAGGTAATATCTTCGCTATGTGCAGAATTCAAGTATTCTAAAGCACTAAGATGTCAATTTAACCCGTGTCGTAAATATGCAGGACATGAAAATTTGGGAGATGGTGGGACTTTGGCATTACACCATACCTGGGTTCTTTCTGCTTGCACAATTTGGTTTGGGGATGTTGGTTGCGTTGGGTAATCTTGTGAACAACTCTGTTTTTCTTTACCTTTCCGAAGAGAGCTCCCGATCTTCCAATGAGAGATCTTATGCTGAAGGTAATGGCCTTACGTATGTTTCTGCAAAGCAAGTTATCTGGTGTTTTCCAACTTCCAAGCTTGTCATATTTTCTGCATTGTGTGACCTGAAAACATCCAATGCATTTTAAGAGTTACCACTCTATTCAAAATTTGTTTAAAAGAAATTTTGATATATCTACTGTGTGGTTTTTAAGGCGAAAAGCGTAAGAGTATTATTTACATTGGCAAAAGATTAGTTTCGTGCTTATTTTAGGTAGCAATTCCAGTCTTACACTTTTTATTCAATTTAAGAACTGTTCTTAATGGCTGAGATTATCCTCAATTACAGCTGATGAAGAAACAAAGGTCTTGGTCGTCGCCACCATTGCTTGGGGATTGCGGAAATGTTCACGGGCTATTATGCTCGCACTGATCTTCCTCATTGCCATGAAACCTGGCTTTGTCCATGCTGTGTATGGTATGTTGTGCCCTCCTATTTTTTATAATAAAGATTCATTAAACTGGGTGTTTGCGAAATAAGTGTGCATGATAATATTTTTTAATGGACGTATCTTTCAGTGGTATTCTTCCTTATGTATCTACTGAGCCACAGCATCAACAGAAAGATACGCAAATCGTTGATTCTTCTATGCGAAGTTCATTTTGCACTTCTCTACATTCTTGAGATCGACCTGGTGTCAAACTCCTTAAAGCGAGAAGGCTCAGTGAGCAGAGAAATTCTATTTCAGTTAGGTACGCTTCTCTTTCTGTATTTTCCAACTTATAGGCTAGATTCACTTATCATCATTTTCCTCTGAAGTTAGCTGCTAGGTGATCTTAGATTAAAAAGACAAACAGCGGTTAAGAAAGAGTTCTCACTATAGCTCTGTGTATGAATTATTGCAGGTCTCCTTAGGTCGGAAAGCTGTTGGGACTTCCTGGAGATAGCCTTGCTTGCTTGTTTCTGTGCTATCCATAATCATGGTTTTGAGGTGCTATTTTCCTTCTCAGCAATTGTACGCCATACACCAAGCCCTCCAATTGGATTTAGCATATTGAAAGCTGGTCTCAACAAATCAGTCCTCTTGTCCGTCTACTCATCTCCATCTTCAAGTTATAGCCAGGATAATACTACTTATGGTATAGAACTTCCTACCTGTCTCTTTTAAAGTGAGCATTTGAATGAGAGGCTGCAAATCCTTGCTTCCATTTTCAGCTAGTTGTTCTGGCATTCTGCATGCACGCCAATTAGTTTTCCTTAAAGGCAGTTGCCATACCATTTATCATACATATCAGCCTAGTAGGTTCCAACTTCGTGGAATAGTAACTAAATAATAGACTCGTGCTGAAAAAGTTCACATCTTACTGTCTTCATTTAAGTGCATGTATCTACCTAACAAGATAAATTTTAGTTTCTACTGTCATTATTTTTCATGGTAGCTCTAGGAGTAGCTTTTCATGCTGTGATATAAAAGTTGCACATTCTGTGAACTCTGTCAGATTCTTGTAATGGTTCGTTGTTGCTAAATTTTAACTGTTTTGTATCAACTCTGTTGTAACTGTTTTGTTATGCTTACGAATCACTGTTTTTTCTTTACAGAGAGACATATTGCTTCATTTCTGAGTGCGATTGGGCAAAAGTTCCTGTCTATGTACCGATCATGTGGAACATACATTGCTTTCATCACTATTCTCATTAGTGTGTACCTGGTCAAACCCAATTATGTATCGTTTGGATACATTTTCCTTCTCTTGCTCTGGATAACTGGAAGGCAACTGTTTGAGGAAACTAAGAGACGCTTGTGGTTCCCTTTAAAAGCATATGCAGTTTTGGTGTTTATGTTTATCTACTGCTTAAGCAGCTTTGTCAGCTTGCAGCTTTGGTTATCTGGATTTATTGATCTCTACTTTTATTTGGGTTACAACTCCAAAGCACCATTGCTGGATAATGTATGGGAGTCTCTTGCTGTGTTGGTCGTGATGCAACTTTACAGCTATGAAAGGAGGCAGAGTGGACATTACATTCCAGGTCAATCTAGTTTGCTTCATCCTGGATTTTTTGGTTTTTGTGAGAGATTTTTAGTATGGCATGGTCAGAAGATCTTGTTCGCAGCATTGTTTTATGCATCATTGTCTCCAATCAGTGTTTTTGGATTTGTATATCTCCTTGGCCTTGTCATCTGCACAACCTTCCCAAAGTCTTCTTCAATACCATCCAAATCCTTTTTGATTTATACTGGATTTCTGGTGTCTGCGGAGTATCTTTTCCAACTGTGGGGCTTGCAAGCTCAGATGTTCCCTGGGCAAAAATATGCTGAGTTGTCTTTCTACTTGGGGCTTCGAGTATATGAACCTGGATTTTGGGGTATCGAATCAGGTCTACGAGGCAAAGTGCTGGTTGTTGCTGCATGTACTCTGCAGTACAATGTATTTCGTTGGCTAGAAAGAACACCTGGTTCAACAATTATCAAAGGAAAATATGAAGAGCCGTGTCCACTATTTGTCTCTGCAGAAGACACAAGTGCAAGTGTTTCCAGTTCTAATGGTGAAAATCCATCTTCGACAGATCATGGTTCTATATCAATGAAGCAAGGCGAGGCTACAAGTAATTCATGGCCTTTCTTCTCTCCCCATGATAATCAGGCAGCTGGTTTTTTGCATCCCAAGACTGGAGGCTCTGAAAGCGGCAGTAGTAGGAAATTTTCATTTGGCCACTTCTGGGGAAGCGTCAAAGAGAGCCACAGGTGGAATAGGAGGAGGATTCTGGCATTGAAGAAGGAGAGGTTTGAAACGCAGAAGAATCTGTTGAAAATTTACTTGAAGTTTTGGATAGAGAATATGTTTAACCTATATGGCCTTGAGATAAACATGATTGCACTGCTTCTTGCAAGTTTCGCTTTGCTGAATGCCATCTCCTTGGTATATATTGCGCTGCTTGCTGCATGTGTCCTCTTGAGAAGACGCCTAATTCAGAAACTATGGCCTGTCGTTGTTTTTCTGTTTGCTTCCATCCTCGCAATTGAGTACGTTGCCACGTGGAGTAACTTATTACCTTCAGATCAGGCTCCGAGTGAAACTAATGTGCGTTGCCATGACTGCTGGAGTATTGCCGCTCTTTACTTTAAATTTTGCCGGGACTGTTGGCTTGGTATGACCCCTTCAAACTTTCTGAAGCACTTAGTGTTCTTTATGCATTAATTCTTTATTTTACATATCCAAGAATTAGGTTCTATTTGGAGATGCTTCTTCTATTAATTGTTGCAGGACTGACAGTTGACGATCCCCGGACTCTGATTAGTTATTTTGCGGTGTTCACGCTGGCCTGTTTCAAACTTCGGGCTGATCACATATCTAGTTTCTCAGAGTCATCGACATATCATCAGATGAAGTCTCAAAGGAAGAACTCATTTGTCTGGAGAGATCTGTCCTTTGAAACAAAGAGCATGTGGACCGTGCTTGATTACCTGAGGCTTTATTGCTACGTACATCTGCTGGACGTTGTGCTTATTCTGATTCTAATCACAGGAACTCTAGAGTATGACATTCTACACCTGGGTTATCTTGCATTCGCTCTTGTTTTTGCCCGGATGCGACTTGAAATACTGAAGAAGAAGAACAAAATATTCAGGTTCTTGCGGGTGTACAATTTTGTTCTCATCGTTTTTTCTCTCGCATATCAGTCTCCGTTTGTTGGAAACTTCAATGATGGAAACTGTGAAACGGTTGATTATATCAACGAGGTGATTGGATTTTACAAGTATGACTATGGATTCCGAATCACTGCAAGATCTGCTCTCGTTGAAATCATCATATTCATGCTGGTGTCTCTTCAGTCCTACATGTTTTCCTCCCAGGAGTTTGATTATGTCTCGCGGTATCTTGAAGCAGAGCAAATCGGTGCTATTGTGCGGGAGCAAGAGAAGAAAGCAGCACGGAAGACCGAGCAACTGCAACAAATTCGTGAGGCTGAAGAAAAAAAACGGCAGCGGAATTTGCAGGTGGAAAAGATGAAATCTGAAATGCTGAACCTGCGGGTACAGCTTCACAGAATGAATTCTGATTCTAATTTTGGAGTTGCTTCTCCGCGCACTGAAGGTCTAAGGAGGAGGAGGAGTCCGTATATAATTCCAGATAGTCCTGAGATTGACGGGCTGGTCCACAGGAAAGAAGACCAGCCAATTGACGAGGGTTCACAGTATCCTTTTGAAGCTCATGAGTTTCCCACTCCAGAAGCACCAGATTCTCCAGAGTGTTCCTTTGGAGCATCTCCTTGTGAGATCACTGAAGTTCAACAGGATCTTGATGTCATGTCTATGGAACGTGAAAGAAAGGAAAAGTCAGAGGGCAAAGATAATCCGTTGATTTCTGCGGTGCAACTCATCGGTGATGGTGTTTCCCAGGTACAGTTTATTGGAAATCAGGCAGTAAACAACCTTGTGAACTTCTTAAACATCTCTCCTGAAAATTCAGATATAAACGAGCAGTCCTCTGTTGATGATGAGGTGTACGATGAGATGGAAAGTCAGAAAAGAAAACACACACCTTTTGAACGGTCAGCGTCTCTACAATCTGACCGGAGTAGTGACGGCACTAGCTTTCAGATAGGAAGGATCCTTCGTCATATATGGTCTAGGATGCAGTCCAACAATGATATTGTTTGCTATTGCTGCTTCATTATTGTGTTTCTGTGGAACTTCAGTCTTCTTTCCATGGTCTATCTAGCAGCACTGTTCCTATACGCCCTCTGCGTTCACACTGGCCCTACTCACATCTTCTGGGTAATCATGCTAATGTACACAGAAATCTATATCCTCCTCCAGTATTTATACCAAATTATCATCCAGCACTGTGGGTTAAGCATTGACGCACCTCTTCTTCATGAACTGGGATTTCCAACTCAAAGAATCAAATCATCATTTGTTGTCAGCTCCTTGCCTCTATTCCTTATTTACATATTCACTCTCATACAGAGTGCTATAACAGTGAAAGATGGTGACTGGGTTCCTTCTGGTGATTTTACCTCACGCCGGAATGCCCGTGGGAGCCAGAAGGATCTTACAAGAATTAGTTGGGGACAGAGAATCTTGGATGTGTTCAAGAAGCTGAGAGATAGTGCGAAATTGGTGATCAGAAGCATTTGCCGTTACTGGATCTCTCTGACACGTGGAGCAGAATCCCCTCCTTACTTTGTTCAGGTGACAATGGATGTTCACATGTGGCCTGAAGATGGAATTCAGCCTGAAAGAGTTGAATGTAGAATGAATCAGTTGCTTAGGCTTGTTCACAATGAAAGATGCGAGAAGGGAAACCCTGATCTTTGTCCTTACTCTAGCAGGGTTCACGTACAAAGCATAGAGAGAAGCACAGAGACCCCAAACGAAGCCTTAGTTGTTCTCGAGGTTGAGTATGCTTCTCCCACGAATGGGTGTTCTTCAGCTGAATGGTACAAATCACTTACCCCAGCCTCGGATGTGGCGAAAGAAATCCGTAAAGCACAACATAGTGGACTTGTTGAAGGAACTGGATTTCCGTATCCCATTCTCTCTGTGATTGGCGGAGGAAGGAGAGAAACAGACCTCTATGCCTACATATTTGGTGCTGATTTGATGGTCTTCTTTCTGGTTGCCATTTTCTACCAGTCAGTCATTAAAAATAAAAGCGAGTTTATTGATGTGTATCAGCTAGAAGACCAGTTCCCGTTTGATTATGTCATCATTCTAATGGTAACCAAATTTTATACGAGTCTCATTTATCTGTTAATTCCCATTGCGTATCAGTCCCGATGAAACACTTTTTGTTTTTTGTTTTTTTGTTTTTTGTGTGTTATCAGGTCATCTTCTTCCTGATTGTTGTTGATCGCGTCATCTATCTTTGCTCATTTGCGACTGGAAAAGTGGTATACTACCTCTTCAGTCTTATTCTCTTCACATATGCAGTGACAGAGTATGCTTGGAGCATATATCCTACCCAGCAACACGCTGCTGGTGTTGCTCTCAGATTCATATTTCTTGCCAAAGCAATGTCACTAGCTCTCCAGGCCATACAGATCCGCTATGGACTACCTCATAAAAGCACCTTGTATCGGCAGTTTTTGACAAGTGAAGTTTCGCGGATCAATTACTATGGCTACAGGCTTTATCGTGCCCTTCCTTTCCTGTATGAACTGAGATGTGTACTTGACTGGTCCTGCACAGCCACATCACTGACAATGTATGACTGGCTCAAGGTATGTATGTGGTTTTAGTTCGCAACGATCATTCATGTTTACTCTCAACATACTGCCAAGGACTTACGTCGTGTCCTTTTTGCAGTTGGAAGATGTCAATGCGAGTTTGTACCTTGTCAAATGCGATACAGTTTTGAATCGAGCTACACACAAACATGGGGAGAAGCAGACAAAAATGACTAAATGCTGCAACGGGATATGTCTCTTCTTCATCTTGTTATGCGTTATCTGGGCTCCTATGCTGGTAAGAATCTCAAATTTTCTCTTTTTGTAAATACGTTCTTGGGGTGAACGTTACTCCTGAAGAAAAAACAATTCGGCTTTCTCCTTTGCAGATGTATAGCAGTGGTAATCCAACAAACATTGCCAACCCAATAAAAGATGCGAGCGTTCAGATTGATATAAAAACAGTTGGTGGAAAGCTTACTTTGTACCAAACAACACTGTGCGAGAGAATCTCAGGGGATAACATTGATCTCGGGCTAGATCTCGGGTCCCAGAGCTTCTTGCCAACATACAACAAAAATGACATCCAGCTGATATGCTGCCAAGCTGATGCAAGTGTTTTGTGGCTTGTCCCTGACACAGTTGTGAGCAGATTCATTCAATCCCTTGACCGGGACACAGATATGTACATGACCTTTTCTTGGGTTCTCAACAGAGACCGACCAAAAGGCAAGGAGACTGTGAAATATGAAAGAAGTGTGGAGCCTCAGGACCTTCCAAAACGCTCTGATGTCCAAATGGTTCTCAACGGCTCTATGGATGGATTTAGAGTGCATAACTTGTACCCAAAGTTCTTCCGTCTCACTGGTTCCGGGGATGTCAGGTCTTTCGAGGACCAGGTAAATCTTTTTGTTCGGCACAAGAAGCTAAGACTCTTTTTTTTTTTTTTTTTGAAATGTTCGTAACAAGATTGTTGGTGGTGCAGAATGATGAAGTGAGTGCAGACTTACTCATGAACCATGCAGATTCCAAGTGGTGGTGGTCATTCCATAATCTTAAAGCGTCTGAAAACATCAGCGCTTGTGAGGGTATGGATGGGCCAGTTGCAATCATAGTGTCTGAGGAAACACCCCCACGTAAGTCAGCTAGTCTTGTCGTTGTTGTATCTCTACTCAAAAACGATTGCTCTGCTCTGAGACTCGTCTTCTATGCAGAGGGCATTCTGGGTGACACCCTCAGCAAATTCAGTATATGGGGACTCTATATTACATTTGTACTAGCAGTGGGGCGTTTCATCAGGCTTCAGTGCTCTGACCTGCGTATGAGAATACCTTACGAGAACCTGCCTTCGTGTGACAGGTACGCTAATCATTCACTGTTCAAATAGTTTTGTTTTGTTTCTTCTTCTCATAATGCTCTCAGTCGCAGTCTCAGTCTCAGTCTCGTTCTTGTTATGCGTTTGATTAAATGTAGATTAATAGCCATATGTGAGGACTTGTACGCGGCGAGAGCAGAGGGTGAGCTTGGAGTAGAAGAAGTTCTATACTGGACACTTGTGAAGATCTATAGATCCCCACACATGCTGCTTGAGTATACAAAGCTTGACTATGATGCTTAGTCTGTGTCACGTTTGTTGTACATACCGAGTGATTTATATAGGCTGACAACAGTTATGAGGTTCCTATCTTTTTATTTTATAATTAAAAGATGGGAGCGATTCATGTAGTTGCGAGTTGTGACATAATATAAAGAGAAGAAACTTCAAGATTGATTCAGTAGTCACAGGTGCTGTCATAGTCAGAGAGAGATGGGTTAAATGAAAAAAGGCATATTCCAAAGTCATCAAATCTAAAAAAACTAAATCAGCTAGAGCCTAGTAGAGAGTAGAGACCACCAGATCATACTTCAACAGCATCAATAAGCTTGCTTTGTAGCTCAATCAATCATTGCGAGTCCTTTGGATCGCTTGGGGCTTCTCTCAGTTATACCACAAGGGACAGTGTCTTCCATCACCTTTGGCACAGTGAAATTGAAGTCTCCAAGCGGTGCATTCTTGTAATCCTGATTGGCATCGATGAAGGCTGCAATCTCATTGCGAGTCCTCAGCTTCTTCCCAGTAGGTGTTATGTAGTAGGCATCCATTTTGGAGTAGTCCTTTCTCAGAACTAAGCTCCTCTTGAACCCTCTTGGTGTCTTGGGCAAGCCAGGCTTGTCGATGACCCATGTTCTGGTTGAATCATACTCCAGGTCTCCAGCATCTCGACAGGACTTGCCTTGTTTCTTCTCGCACACAAACGGGTCCTCTAGTATTTTGCTTCTGATCTCCTCATACTCTTCCTGTGTATCAATCTTCCTCCACTTGAGGCACTTTTCACACTGTGCAGCATAGATATCGATCGACCTCCCTGGAGTACCGGCTTTTCTCTGCACATATACAAATATGGAATCTCGGGGTTTGTCACTCACATAGACCAAGCTACTTGAGTATATAGAATTTGACAGTAACCATACAGCAACAGTTCCAATTCAAGAATAAAATATTGAATTAAGTTGATCACACAGCTCCGTTTAATCTTTAGCAAGAGGGGAAGGCATGCCTATAGAACACAAAGTCTATCACCTTCAAGACAAGCATAAATAGATACGAGAGCTTCAGAAACTTTGAGAGGAGAGACTTATTTATGCTTCTAAAACACAGACGGAACCACCGTATAGACAGGATCCAAGGTGTTGACAAGCATCTTCTACAAAAAAAATAAACGATCTTGCAGAACAAAACTCATAAGCCATGAGGATGTCGTTGCCTACTGACTACTGTTAAGGAAGAAAATCATTCCACAGCAAAGGCATCACACTAGTTCGACAAAGAGAATAATTTCCCAAAACGAATAATCTATCTATCTGCTAACCGTTGCACTTAGCAAAATATCAGTTCATTAGAAGATCAATGAGCTTATATAGAAAATTGGTCCAAAAAGCCTCCCATCTATAACTGGGATCTCACCCTAGTTAGACTAACTACAAATCTAACTTATAAAATTCCAGTTTAGCTAGACGATGATTACACACAGTTAGATACATTCAGAAATGCCTTGTAACTATTTCATGGGCATGAAAAGAAGATAAAGTCTGATGCCACCAAACATTGAACAAGAACCACTCCAAATCCATTAACCTATATACAAGATTCCAGTTTCAAAACAGATTTGCCTGATCAGATTATCATCAATATAAAGCCTGATGAATAAGTAGCTTGTGTCTAATGGTTGGTTATACAGAAGCTGCTTGGATAACAGGATAAGTGGCATCAGATGAGAGCCATATTACATGAGCACACATAACACTTGTGAGAATACAACATATAATCCAATTCTAAAATGCTAGACTCCGATGAAGATAATAAAATATAAAACAGAAGAAGATGATAATTCTCAAAACAATGCCTAAGAGCAAGAGAGGCGCGAAAGAAGGAAATGAAAGAGGTTGAGTACCTTTGGCGGCTCTGCTTTCTCCTCCATCTGAAAGAAGACGGAGAGAGAGAAGCTTCCTCCTCTTCTTCTTCTTCTTCTGTATTTCTTGCTTCCGGAAACGAAAACATAAATATCCTAAGCTATTCCAACTGACAACCTCACAGGCTGTGCGATTGTAATAGAGTGACAGACCATTCTACGCTTGACACGTTAGCTGATAACTCCCTTCGTTTCGTTGTTGTATGGGCCGAAGTAAGTCACGGCCCATCATTTCTTTTTTAGTTGTTAAAAGGAGATATCAAAAAGGACGAGGGTGTAATGCCGTTTCGGGAGGATGGAAACAGCACGCAGTTTTGGTACCTTTTGTCCAGCTAACAGATTAGCTTTTTTTATTGTATACAACAATAATTATACAAAACAACAAACACTTAATACCTAACTCGCAACGCTCTATTCCCATTCTTGTTCTTTTCTTTTTGACTTTTTTTTTCTTCTTCTTTCCCTTTAATTATTCGATGATCTTCAACTCTTTTATTTCATCAGACTAGGATTGATGATAATATCAATATCTTAATCAATAAATAAAAAAAAGAGAGTAAAATTTACAGAGTTGTTGGTTGGTCGTATATAGACTACACCTGCTCTGAAATTGATACAAAAGGGGGAGTGTCTATTTGTTTTTGCCTATTATGAGGTCGATGTCAAATGGGCCGGGCCCCCGGCTAACTATTGTGTCCAAATTGAGGAAAGCTATACGCAAAAATTAATTCTCTCATTAAATTGGGAGTTGTTACAGTAATTAGTTCCCTTTTCGTTAATTGATTCTTCTTTTTTGGACTTTGTTCATACTTCATACCATAACGTCGATAATTGCATATATATTAAGTTTCTGTTTTTACTCCAAAAGAATAATGTTCTGAATCCAAATGATTGGCCTTTATTTATAGGAGAAGAGGGATGATACATTAAATAAAAGAAACCATCAGTTGATATTCCACGTAAGCAAATACCAATTTTCAAGAAGCTCTCCCTTTCTCTTTTTCATAGTACATAAACTTCAGATTCCAAACATTTCCAATATGTGAATAATTTCATCAATCACACCCCTCTCGATCTCATTCTCTCTCTCCTTCTCCAGTGTCCAAAGTATTACTACTTTTAGACAAGAAGCTTTAATGCGATCAGCCCATTTCTAGATGATGTTGAACCTCATCGCTTTCCTCCTCCGCCGTACACGAAAGGCCAGAATCTCCGTCGAGCACCGCCGGTCCGGTGACGAGTCCAGTGCAAGCTCGGCAGCCGCCATCCACCCAAACCCGGAGAAAGCCATCAGAGTGGCCAGCTTTAACGCTGCCATGTTCTCCATGGCTCCAGCCGTCCCCGAATTGCCACTCCGGTCGAAGTCAACCGTTGAGCGTCCAAGGAGCATACTGAAGCAGTCCCCGACGAGCAAAGCCGCTCCTCCTCAAGATTCCAGAAAACAGAGGTTTGCCAAGTCCAGGCTAAGGGTCTCCATCAATCTCCCCGACAACGAGATTAGCCGCCAGCTCAGTTTCCGGGAGTACCCGCAGCACTCTCCGCTCAGAGCAGCTCTGTCTTTCTCCGGCGAGATCCGGGGCACGAGAACGGTTCTGGAAGTGCTGAGGGAGCTCGACGCAGACGTGCTGGCTCTGCAGGACGTCAAGGCCGACGAGGCTGACCATATGCGACCACTCTCGGATCTGGCCGCCGCGCTCGGAATGGATTACGTCTTCGCCGAGAGCTGGGCGCCGGAGTATGGCAACGCCGTGCTCTCTAAGTGGCCCATAAAAAACTCCTATGTCCAGAAGATCTTCGACCACACTGATTTCAGGTTAAGAATTAACTGGTTAATTCTATTTATTTATGTTAAATATGGATTTTGTGCGGTGACGTTCTACCAATAAGAACCTAGCTAGCTGCTAGTCATGGTCTTCTCGTGAGAAGTATCAATGTGCACAGACACATATACAAACATTTATGCACTAGACATGATACAAATGCACACTTGAGTACGTTTTTAGGTGAAGAACTCAGAGCACAGATACAGCTGTATATTCCCAAGGACAAGTTCAAAATGTCAATATGCTTTTGTCTGACTTATCTCATTGGGTTCTTGTGAAACATTTAGATTTTCTTTTCTTTTTCTCTACCGAATTCACATTAAATATAGAATAGAGAAGATATCCTTTTCCCTTTTATTTAATTTAATTGAATCTAATCTGCGGCAGACATAAAAAATAGGTGATGAATATACTATATATATATATATATTTAATACAACTACTGTATAGTCTTCTTCTTTTTAGTCATGTGTTGTAAGGAAAATCCGAAAAAGATAGATACACGCGTTTTGAGTTAAAGCTTTTAATTTTAATAGGGTTTAATTATGTAATTTTTATAGGAACGTCCTGAAGGCAACCATAGATGTTCCAGGGAGCGGGGAAATGGAATTTCATTGCACGCATCTGGATCACTTGGACGAGACGTGGAGAATGAAGCAAGTCGACGCATTTATCCAATCTACCAACGTACCTCACATACTCGCTGGCGCTCTTAATTCCCTCGACGAATCCGATTATTCCCCCGAAAGATGGACCGACATCGTCAAGGTATAACATAAATTACATAACGTACAAGTAATGGGTAACTAATTAATCAATCTAGTAATTTATAACGTTGCGGCTATATGTATAGTATTACGAAGAGATGGGGAAGCCAATACCAAAAGCGCAAGTGATGAGGTTCTTAAAGAGCAAAGAATACAGTGACGCCAAGGATTTCGCTGGAGAATGCGAATCTGTCGTAGTTGTCGCAAAAGGCCAAAGTAAGCACACTAATTACTACTTTTTACTATTTAACAACATAGACTCTTTACTGAATGTGTATGGTGAACTAAGAAACGTGGTACATGCACGCAGGTGTACAAGGGACATGCAAGTACGGGACACGGGTGGACTACATTCTGGCTTCCTCGGATTCCCCGTACCGATTCGTGCCGGGTTCGTATTCGGTCTTGTCCTCTAAAGGAACATCGGATCACCACATAGTGAAGGTCGATGTTGTCAAAGCCAGACCTATCAGCGTCGAGGAGCAGCGACGACCAATAAAACATATGCAGCCAAGAGTTACAACCGCTATATATAATAACTCACCTCTTACAAAGGCCTCGTGGAGGACGCATTACTACAAAGCCTGAGAACAATCTATAATATTACAAAATGCTGATTAACACCATTTGACTTGAGATCTGTGTATAACTGTCTGTGGTTTTTAACCGCGAATTCTGATATATATACCTTCTCATTCATTTTCTTACGTCGTCTGTATCGAATGTTAAGATGATCGTGGCTTGTTTAACCGAGAAAGTAGAAAGCCTCATTTTTTTTTTTTTTTTTTTTTTCTTTTTTGGCATCATAGAAAGCCTCATTTATTTATCTACTTTCTCAAAATGAGGTTAGCTTTCTCGAAAACGTTACTTTATTAAAATTAAAAAGTTATAAAGTCCAAAATTGAAAATGGATAAGCTCTCTGACTACTAGGCCTTAGCCATAACTGTGACTCAGGTTTCTGTGTACGTCCTCTCGAGCGAAGATGACTTTATTCCAAAGCTACAATTCTAAATTTCTGATATGCTTAAATTCCCTTAAACAACTGTGTGTTTTGGTTTTGAGTTTTGACAGAGACAGACACGTCATGTCTTTAAAGATTCACAGATAAAACTTATTTGAAGGGTATCGTACGTAAGTGACACAACTGAAGCATCAAAGAATGAAATGAATGCACACTCCATTAGTTAGTAGTTACATGAACTAGAGGAGCTACTTGTGGTGGGGTCCATCACCGGCGAAGGAGAAGGCCTGATATCCCGTCGGGCTAGTGAGCTTCCCGGATCCTCCGCTGCTGCTGCTAACGGAGCGGTCAATCTCATCCCTACAAGCCACCAGAGGGATGGGTCGTTGAGGTATAGAGATAACAGTGAACTCATTACTCTCGAGCATTTTCACCACTTGATCCATTGTTGGTCTTGCGTGTAGCTGAGGGTGAGAGCAGAGCACCGCTATCAGCACATACTTCTCCATAACCTCCGGGGATCCCTTCTCCGGCATCCCGTCTTCCACCACGTCCAGTGTCTGCCCTTCTCTGACGAGGGACCACGCCCAGTCAGCCACCGAGAGCGGCTGCCCCGTCTCCTCCTCCGTCACAATGGCCTTTCTCCTGCTGAGAAGCTCAAGGAGCACCACCCCGAAGCTGTACACGTCGCTCTTCTCGGTCAGCTGCCCGTAGAGCGCGTACTCTGGCGCTACGTAGCCCATAGTCCCTGCGACCCGCGTGCTCATATGCGTCATTCCTTCCGGGTTGAACTTGGCTAGCCCGAAATCCGCAACCTTGGCCTCAAAGCTCTCGTCCAAGAGGATGTTGCTGGCTTTGATGTCCCTGTGGATGATGGAGGGCTGTGCGCCGTAGTGGAGATAAGCCAGTCCTCTGGCCATCCCGAGCGCGATCCTCTGCCTGAGAGGCCAGGCGAGCTGAGTGTTGAAGCCTCCGAAGAGATGGTCGTGAAGACTTCCGTTACTCACCAGATCACACACTATGATCCTCTGGTGGCCTTCGTAGGGCGTTGTTGCCGTGCAGTAGCCTCTCAGGGCCAGAAGATTCACGTGGCGTATGCTGGCGATGACCTCAACTTCGTGAGCGAAATTGGCGTCCCCTCCAGCGGAACAGTTCTTGAACCTCTTGAAAGCAACCTCGGCGCCGTCGGCCAACACGCCCTTGAACACGTTCCCGTAACCTCCCCTGCCTATGATGTTGTGCCGTGAGAAGTTGCTGGTCGCTTTCTTGATCTCCTCGAAGCTGAACTTGACCAGAGTGGTGCTCTCGCTCATCGAGTCTAGCCTCGACTGCGTCTGCGTCTGCGTCTGCGTCTGCGTCTGCGTCTGCCTCATCTTTCTCCGCTTCGAATATCTCCTCTGCCTCCGGTAGTACCAGAACCAAGCGGTGATCAAACCAGATGCGACGAGCAAGACGGATAACGATACTAGTATTTTCAGTTTCTTACCATTCCCGGAGCTGCCAGAAGCCAAATCCAGCTGAAACAAGCATTTCGCGGTACCTTTGTCGGTCGGACCGTACACGTTGGCGTAGGCGGCGGCGTAAATTGACGGGAAAGCTGAACATTCGGAGACATTTCCGAGGGAAGGACCGGTGAGATAGGCCTGGAAAGCGGACAAGCTCTGAGTGCAGGAGGCACAAGGGGTATTGCTCTCCAGAGACAGATTACAGCGCATCACGGCCGTACTCAGCGTGGAATTAGGGATTAGCCCTTCAAATTGAGACCTGCCGGTGATGTTCATGCAACCCTGGGATATCCACGGCGTCTGGAAACCACATGTAGATCTGACATCGAAGCGAGGGAGATATCCGGCGATCGCCGACTGTAAAGCAGCCCAGCAAGAGGCCGCCGAATCGGGTGGCGGAAGGAAAGATCCCGTCTGCCGGAGATGCTGAGAGTAGAGGAGACGTAGACCTTGGAGGAGATACTGGCAGGTGGTGGCGCCATCGGGTCTCGGACGCCGGAAAGGTTGGAGGACGGAAAAGTCGAGAGGACAAGAGGAGCTCTGACCCGCGACTAAAGAAGCGGCAGCTAGGATGAAGAGTACAAATACGACGGAGCTTCGATGGAGAAACATGGAGCGGAGTCGTCGGAGATATAGAAAAGAAGAAGAGAAGAAGATAGACGGGAGTAATTAATTCACGGCCTCCCGGAAGACATAACAGTGCTTCATTTCTCCTTTCCCCTCATGTTCCACCATTGACCAAATAATTTACCTGTATTTAAATCATTTCAGTCTTAATTATTCCTCTTATTATTATTATTATTATTATTATTATACAGGATCAGGACTCAGAATTCAAATAAACTTGAACACCCTTAAATTAAATTAAACTTGTCAAACATATCTTGATCAAAGAAATTGAGGCTTTGCATGAGAAATTTCTCTTTCATATATTATTCAATTTCAATTTTCAGTGGTCGTTTTAGTGGCAATCTGATGAGAGGAGGAATGGAGGATGATAATATTATAAATTCTTGACTCGATCGTGAAAAGGTCTAACTTTTTCTTCCTTTTTAAAATTTCTGTTTTCACTTTTCGTAGAAGCTTCTTGATTGTGTAATAATTTTATAAAGGGATAAAAACAGCTGCTTACAAGACCTCGTGTACACGTGATGGCGGCCGAAACACCATTGTCCCAATAATGAACAATAGATTTAGTTAGTTACGGGCCTTAACTCAAAAGCCCAAAGCGAGGACGCAATAGGCCCAATCCAGGAGCAAACTATCTCTGGCCCCCCGGTGGAAGAGATGTGAATTAGAGAAGAATCACACTTGAGATTATTAGCCAAGTTTCTTGTAGAGCTTCTGCTTTACCCTCTCTGGAACTTTTTCGCTGCTGTAATGATTCCGATAAGGAGGAGCTCCGTTTGTTGAGACAGCTACGGCCATGGCCAGTGTTGTCTCAAGAGGTAAGATCGATGACCGATCTTTGTGTGTTGTGACTCATGGAAGATCGGATAATGTGATTTAGATCTTGGAGTGGAGAAGAAACAAGGCACTATTGATGAATCATAATTTGTGGATGTGGCGGTAACGAGTTCAGTAAAGACTAAAGACTCCGGATCCGGACCCACGGAAATATAAAACAGCGTGTCGTTTAAAGTTTTAGTGAGACAGCGTGCCGTTTTGTGAATAGACGGGATATAATCGGGAAGGAAATGTAACCGTGTCAATTTCCTAATTGCCAGTGACAATCCCGTTTTTTGGGAATAGATTAGTTATGGGACATAGCCGGGCCCAGTAAAAGATTGGCGATGGGCCGGAACCAGGCCCAGTATGTAATGAGTGAATACGGGCCGGAAAGAATCAGCGTATCGTTCTCTTTTATTTTAGTGAGACAGCGGGCCGTTTACTGCGATATGAAAATTTTAAATACGGGCACGAGCCTTAATTATATTCATAAGAGTGTTGTATTATACCGTCAGTGAGCCTTGGACCGTTGGCCCCTTAGTGCTCTGCGTCTTGCAGCCGATCTGATAGTCTCAATAAGAGGAGCGTCCTCGTCTACATCTTCTTTCTCGGAGCCGCCACTGATGGATTCATCCTCCTCGCTTCCGCTTTGCTCATCGAACAGTCTCTTTCGCTCTGTTTCCGGACGCTTTCTTGGCCGTCCCCTGCGTTTTACAGCTGCTCTTTCCTTGTCGTCTGTGACAAATCGCAAAACAGATGAAGCATACCTTGTCGTCCCAGTCATATATCTAGATTAAAAACAATCAGAGTTTCATACCTTGTAAGTCCTCGGTTTTCAAGCATTTCTCCTCCAAGGTTTCTAAGAAGGTGAAGCAGGGACGCCATCCACTCGGATCTTCATCGGTATTGACATGCACTATACGCCCCTGGACCTCCCTCTTACTGCTCAGCAACCAAACATATTCAGGTTATTATTCTATCAGCAGAGCGCTTGGCAATCGTGAGTGTCAAATCTTACATGTCCATGATGTCCGGCACTGGGAGTCTGGTCGCAAATGGAAGGACAGCAACTTCCAGAAACAACAGTTGCTTTGGTGCGTCCCTAAAAGCAAACTCAACACCTTCCTTCACTACACTCAAAATCTCCGATCTGTATTTGTTGCGAGCAGCACCGATATACATTCCTGAAAGCCGACCGGCAAGCTCCCGGCACACTTCAAGACATTTATCTACTCTGGATTCTCCACCGTCGCAAGAAACTTCACTTGCATACCGTTGGTAGGCCTGCCCATTTATATTTTGTGTCAGCAATTTTATTGGACTACAAACTTTTCATCTTCTCAAAATAATAATCGACCATTTACAAACTTTTGCAAAATGCTTACCCTTTTCAAGGATTCCAGATGGATATTAGAGATGTTATCTTCTTTTTTCCTTAAGCATGTTATAAGATTCTTTATGATTTCTGTAACACTATGTCCATGCATAACAAGATGAGATATTATCTCTGGTCCTAGATAGTCCTGCGACAGAAAAAAGAATCCAATAAATATTTTTCAGATATGACACAATCAATCACTACATGGCTTATAATTCAGAAATTAGAGCTACGATATTTAGAGTAGCAATGTCAGTACACTTGTTGAGTACCTTAGGCGCTACATCACTCATAACCAACTTGCAGGCAGCAATGGCTGCAACATCTCTGCTTGTCTCTTCGACATACTCCTTATTTTCATCCTCCTCATCCGTCTCATCTGTGTCAAATTCAGGCTAAAGTAAATACGTAAATTGGAAAATCAAGAAATGAGCAAAAAATAATCACCTGAGGTGTTAAAAATTTCTTCACAGAATTTCCAAAATTTCTTGAGCAGACCACTGTCGGGACAATATCCTAACACTTCAAGTTTACTTGAGTCAAAACTTGACTTCTTAAAAAGACACCACTCTTCCGCGAGTATAGCACATATCTGCAGCATTAAATTTTTCATTTGTTAGGCGAAAAGGGGACTCATTGATTGATAACACAAGCACGTATACAGAAGGAAACGTCTCTTAAATTGATATGACAGATAGCCTTACCCTGAGAGCTAGCGGATTACCATATTTCCTTGATTCCTCAACTCCGTTAAGGAAGTATGAAAGCTCCTTAAATAGGATATCGCGTTTTGATATAAGGGAAGATATGGAAGCTTCGGAGACAGCTTCACAATTTATGATGGAGTGCAGAGACCACGCCACATACATATGCATATTCAGAAGCAGGGAACAGATAACCTAAGCAACCATGAGCAATCGAACAGTTAAGATGTGAGGGAAAAACAAAAGAGATAGTACGATCTTTAAACACAATCTGAGCACCTCTTCGTCCAAATTTCGGAAATTATGGAGCGTCAAAGCAATCTCATCGAACATGCTATCAACAAGTACAGGCTTTAACAATTGAAGCTCATACAACCTTTTCAGGTTTACAAGGAGGGAGTATTCATCATTCCCATCCTGCACAGAAAACACATGTAAGATTTCAATCATAAAGAAGAGTATGAAGATAATTGGCAAAGGAAGCAGAGAATACCTTGACTTCTTTGACTGCAGAAGTAAGTTTATCTAAAAGCTCATCTTCAAGATCTTTAAGCTTCCCACGGGAAAAATCTTGAAGCTCCCCTTTACTTTCAGACGCACAAAATGTTATAGCCTTAACGCAAGATCTCAGTGCTTCCTTCTCCCCGTGTTTGAAAAACGCATCCTTAATGAGTCGGACGACAGCCTTAAAACTCTGAAACGGAGGACAAAGATGTTACATTCACTGAGAGAGGTGAGTCACAGGAAATAGACATCCATTATGAAACACAGTCACCTGCTCCTGTCTTTTAAGAGAATAGAGCTCAAGTTTCATAAACATAATAATCTCGACCAAAGATGACACTTTCGCTTTGTCAGCCATGAATTTCCGTAGAAGCTGTGGATAGTTCTTCATCATACCAACCGTTATGTCTTTCCTGTTGTTTTCAAACATTTCCTGTTATTCACAGCATTGAAACATCAATGTCATTTTATTTTCATAATTGAAAAGGAAACCAGTGTGTAAGAAAAGTCCAAACGGAGCACACTGCCTACTAAGACCAATTATATGTAATTTGTCCCTGCTATTTTAGTTCAAGATTTAACAAATAGAGAGAGATTTGATATAAGAAGATTTTCTCAGAGAGAGCAAAGAAAGAATCTTACTCGCTGAGCTTTACTGTGATACTGCTTTCGATTATCCGTTGAAGGGATTATCTTCTCCCCGACAGCCTTTCTGACTGACGCAAACAAAAGTCTGATCAAGTTTGTTGAGTCCTCGTCAGTAGTAGACCCAGTCCGAGGATTCTGATCCAAAAGCATAGAGGTGATACACTTCCAGTCCTGCAATAAATGAAGTATCACGAAGATGATATAAAAACTGTAGTAGGTACACATCACAACTATATTACTGAATGTGCAAACAATGAAACGTAATTTTTCTTAAGAGTTACCTTCATGGCCTTCATGTACTCCCAAACATCATCAATTACATAAATGCTTAAAATCGGATCAGTGGAGAATTCCCGTAATATTTGTAACATTCTGAAGATATGTATCTCAGAGGAAGAATCATCTTGACCTGAAAAAAGGATGTGATGACTCTGAACCTAGCTCTCAGAGAAAGAAAAAAAAAATTAGTGCTAATTAGTGCCCAGGACTTGGACTATCTCAAGGGAAAACCTGTATGACCAGATGGAGAACTGTTAAACTTTTGTGCGATCAAGTGGTCATAAACTAACTCTCCTATCGCACGTCTGATTTCTTGAGGTTGGTCAATAAGCAAATCGTACAAAGGGCCTAGGTCATCATCGGGTATCAGCTGGTGTCTGCAGGACCAAAAAAGCTCAAGTTTTAACGCATGGCATTCCAACATATTCGTGGTGAAGCTCTGGATGGGAAAAACTATCGCGAGGGGGAATACCTTAGCAGCTGCTTAACAAGCCCTATAGCACATACAGCTGCAGACATATCAACATCATCAGCCATCTCGATCATCCGATTAGAAAATCTCTCAGTGAATAGACCAAGAGTAGGGACGTTTTCATCCATCTCATAAAGTTTACGCAATGCCAAGAGAGAAGCTTTCCTCACTCCAGCAGCCTCCGGATAATTAAATACACAGAGAAGATCAGTGACTATTACGAACATACATTTATTATGAGAGAAGAAATGGGTGAGCTTACCTTGTCATTAAGCGTCCATCCAAGATATTTTAAATACAGGTCTTGTAAGAAAAGAGAAGGATAAGACAAAATCCAAATGCCCAGAGACTGAATGCATGACATCCTAATATCGGGATCAATATCTCGATAACGGTGTACAAACAACCTTCAAAATAAGATGTAGGTCAGCAACACTCACATAAAATAAAACTATACATCTTCTCCTTTTTCTTGGGCGGGGTCAGGTGTGATACTTAGGTGACAGTATAATCGATATCCAATCTTACCCAGTGAAGATTTTGCGCATCATGTCCTCTAATGTAGTTATCTGTTCATGAGTAACAGACAACCTTTTGTTGAGGGACTCCACACGAGGCCCGTCAGCTTTTTTCTTGCTTTCAGCATTCAATTGTCTTTGGGTGGTTTCTCGCTGTGAACCGAGTGTGTTTGCCACAGAAATGAAAGATGTAACCAGTTGGAGGCCCATTAGCGTGGCAGTTTGGCGGTAAACTCTTGGTGGAGTACTGCAATAGAAAGAGGGAAACGAAAAGAAAAATGAATAGAAATATGTGTGGAATATAACCACAGAAGCTTGTAATGTGTGAAGACAAACCATGAGAGTGCGATTATGTAGTCCATGCACTTGTCAAACAAGAGTTTATCAAAGAGTGGTCCATTCTGGCACTCGGTGATTAAATTATTCCAGAAGGAAACAAGATTTTCTTTGAAGTTCTTGAGTTCCTTCTTTTTCGAACTCTGATAATCTTCAATTTCTCCCTAGAGGCCAACCGCAATCAGACGAATATTTTAAGAAACTTGTTACGAAAAAAGAAAAGAAGCAAAAGAGAAGAATCTTTTACCGCTCTAGCAAGATTAACAAGGGCGACGACAACATCATCCACATCAGTCTCATCAAGCACTTCTTCCTTGATGGGGTATTTAGCACCGCAAGCCTACAAAACCAAACCCGAAGAGCATAAAAGTAAAAGACAGAGAGAGAGGTACTCAACTGGTAGGGTAAAAAGATGGCTATTCACCTCGAAGAGCACTGACAAGAGTTCAGCGGTTGCAAGTCTGGGAGAGTCTTCATATCTTTCAACCCAAATCTTGACGGCTTTAGGAATCAGATCCCCATTCCCTTTGACAACCTCTGTTGACAAATGAACAAAGATTAGTGATGGATAATCAATACTGGTCCCAGATCTCCACAACATAGAGAGAAAATGTGTATCGGACAATAATTTTACGAATATTGTTACCTATCAGATTCTGCTGAGGAGGAAGGGTGCGACTGCGCTTGGGCTGAGGACGGGTTTCCTGGAAATCGTCATCATCCTGCTCCATCTGGTTAGGGCTCTGGTCACTTACGCTCCGCTCCTGTTTCTCTCCGCCGCTTCCGTCTGACTTGGCAGCCTCTTCACCGCCGCCGCTCTCGTCATCCTGATCCCGATCTCTACTCCTTTTCTACGCATAGGAAGTAGGAACCCAGCAGACGAGTCAGTTGGGAACCTGAAATTCCCAAAGCAAAATTAAACAAGGAAATGAGTGAGACTCACATGGCCATGAGGAGCGTCTTCCATGGTCAACAAGGTCTCGATCCGGAATAATTCCTAGGGTTTGCACAAGAATGGCTAATACGCTCTCCCGCCAATGGCCTTGCCGAAACTTCCCGCTGATGAGTGAAAAAGTCCCAATCCCAATTTCAGCGTTAAAATTCGATTTCTCTTTCCGCGATTTTTATTTTTGTTCTTATCAGATGGTGATTAATTAATAACTGGGTTTTTGTTCCTTATCCACTGACATTGACAAATAGTGATTATTAGCTTTCATTTTTCTTATCGGTCAATGCCAGTCGATACATACGTTTTCCTTAGCAATTTGTCACTGACTACTACTTGCGAGGAGATAAATTAAGTAAATCAAAATTGCATTCTCTCAATCACCAAACGTATCAAATACACATTACGACATGACTAACATAAGTTGTCAATCGTCACGTAATAAAACAGGTCTTACCATTTTTTCCAGGTTGCTGCCCTATAAAAGCTCTACCGAATCCAAAGATAGAAGGAAAGGAACTAAAAGGAACATGACGTGAAACAAGTCTTGGTGCTATGAACAAACGAAAATGCGAAAAACTAGTTTAACAAGTATTGGCCATGGACTCGATGAGCAACGCATAGCCCTCGGGAACAGGTGATTGCAGACGCACGCACTCCGCTAAGGCAGGGACGTCCGATGACACGTCCAGAAACTGAGCCACAAAGAGAAGCAGATGAAAATCTGAGACCCTCTTCACCAACGCCAAGCTCTTTGCACGGTCTAGCTGGGTTTTGAGAGCCCGCATCGTTGCTCGAATGCTCCTGTTCTCTATTGGAAATGTTGATGATAGAGGTCCCTGCCATTATTAAAACAAATGGGGGAATGAGAACTGAAACTAACAAACCGAAAACACACTGGTTTTGCGGCAACATGAATCCTCAGAGAAACAAGTATTCTTAAAAAAGGTCAAGCAGAGGTCTTAGTACAGAGAACCAATATTGCAGATTACATGTGGAGTGGAATATGCAAGTTCAATGACATCTCATTGTCTAGTTTTATACAAAAGGAAGAAAACACAGAGCTTCATAACGTTCTAAACCTGCCACGGCTTATTTTTCGAATTCTTAAACCCAACCAAAAGCAACACAATGAATCTCAAATGCTCAATTTTTCCATCTTATAAAGAAGAAGAAAACAGGCATCTTGTAATCTGTAAAACCAACCTGATGATCCAATATCTTGACGACTACGAGGAAGAAATCGTTATCCACCTCCTTTACATCCTTCACACCAACAACCACCTCCTTGTTCATCATAGAGAGCTTGGGATCATCGTCCGGCCCAATCTCCGTCTCGAACCACCCTTCCTTGAACAGCCTGATGCACATATCGCTCATCTGAAACGCCTCGAAATGGACATCGGCGCCACCGTCCTCATTGACCTCGAGTTTCACCACGGCCGTGACCCACTCCTGCAACTCGCTCTCGGCGTGAAGCTCCGCTGCCTGTAAGACCTCCGTGTTCGACAGTGTGTACTCAGTCTTGTCCTGCATCACAGTCTGGCTAAATATAAAACCGACCCTCCTCATCCCTAAGCCCATGGCGATTGCGTCCACGCGCTTTTCTTCCTGGGCATCTCTCATCAGAATCAGGTTCGCTTCAGTCCCCTGCTGCGGAGGCTCGTATATGAAATCAACTTCCACCTGTCCTTCCTCGGTCACGGTGCCATACATAAACCCACCGCGCTTGACCGCAAACGCTAGCGACTCGTTGACGTAGTGCTGGAAGGCGTTGGCGCAATCGCGTTCCAAGGAGACGGAGTCACAGTGAGACTTCTCCTGACGAGTGACGCGCATCTGGCGTGCGATCAAGTCATCGACGGTCATCTTCCTCCCGAACGATCCGGCAGGCGTGACTGCAGGACCTCCACGAATCGTGCGCTCCCCCTCGTACGCGAGGTAGACCATAGAGCCATGGCCGATATTCAGAGAGGAGAGGCGGAGGTTGGGGTCGGAGAGGTCGGTGAAGGCGAGTAGATCAGTGGGAGTTTTGGCGAGGAGAAGATCACGATTGGTGGATAAGGTCTGGTTATGGACAGGGATCTGGAGCTGTTCCTCGATTAAGCTTTTGAGCTGGGAAACAGTAATATGAGCTCCATCAGCTGTCACTCGCTCCAATCCATCTCTGCTTCGGATTCTGAGCATCATCCTTCTTTCTCCGATTTCCTTCCAGAAATGCTCAAACCTTATTCGGTTTTTTTCCCCGGCACACTATCGGGTCGGATCATTTGATGGTTTAAGACCCTGTTTACATTCCTTTTAATTATTGGTTTTGAAAAATCAAAACTTATTAAACCTAAAAAATGAAAGGACATGATAAGTTAAGTAGTTAACAAACGATTAAGGATTAACCCTCTGTTAAAAAAATAGAAAAAAACACCGAAGATTGTATTTCACTGTCTTTCATATACAATATATACTTCATTGATGTATGTAGTATGTATATGATCTTCATTATTTTGTCAAAGTAGAGACTTGCAATAATTATTTAGTACAAGGAAAAAACATGCTTTACAAATTACAAACGACAAACAGATTTGAATCAACATGATCAACAAAAACTTGAACGACTCGACACAGATGAGGTGCAATAACAAGACCTGTGGAGGGAGAACACCCACTCGGAGGGCTGTCTGAAAGATTAGTCCGACTCTACAAATATCTGCAGTACAAAGCCAAGAGCAATAATATCGATTATGGAGAATCAAAGCAAGAATGGGACTTGAAATTAACAAGAAAAAAGATAGTAAGTAGTACACTAACCTCCATCTCAGGAACAAGTTCGTAGGTTTTCTTCTCTCTTGTGTCAAAGGCTGTGATTCCAGCGATCTTTTGGACTCCGAGTTTGGAAGCGATAAGATTCTGTACATATATATATAGAGATTCAGGTTTAAGGTTCTAACTTCTAAGAACGGTGAGATCATTATTTGGAGGCGGTCAGTTTCTCATACCATTTGGAAATCATTGGAGCCAAATGCCTCAATCCTAGGTAACATCTGCAATAGTTTCAATGCTGTGAATTCCTCGTACCGTAAAAAGTGAAGTGGTGAAAAACGAAAGATCAGATATGGTACCACATTCTGGAGACCGTTAATTACAACCGCCTTCTCCATTTGTGATTCATCTTGTGACAGTGAAACCTCCAAGGGCCCCAAATGCCTATCAGTTTGGTTTGTGATATTCAAGGAAGCCTAGGGAGGGAGAACAGTATAAGCTCAGTTTGAAACCAATGTAAATTCACCAAATTTTTTTGTTTGTTTATTACAAACATTAGAGAAACAACAAGCGAAGAAAAGACAGCTGAATTACCGTAAAGGGTCTATTTAAGTGTATAACACTTGGAACCTCAACAACTCGTATATTAATCTCTTTGCGACTTACAGGCTGAAAAGTAAAGAGAAAGGAGTTACGGTGAAGAAAGTCTGTTAGGTGCTGAGAGAAGCCGAAACATGAGCATCCAGAGACACGTTCAAGCACATACAGAGAGTTCTTTTACATGAGTGTATACAAGTTTTCACTTGCCAACAAAGTTAGTTTGTTTCCGCAAATATGGAAATTTTAAATCAAGCAAATGATATCAGATATCTAGTGCGAGGTGGTGAGTAATACTGCTAATGCAGCTCGATTTTTCCTAGCTGTTCTAACTGCCACAAAAATCTAACTCGACCATACCCTGCATTATAAGTTTTATACAGGCAGACAGTATACTTAGACTTGTACTTTTTCCATGTGAACTGGTGTTACGAAAAGGGCCACAATCTCTAAGGAAAACCAATACATTCAGACTGCGAGCATAAACCGAGCAGCAAACAATCAACAGATTAGCACATATTCATGTCTTGTTTTGACAGAGTAAAGATTACAAAACTTACAGCGCCAAGAATTTGTTGGGTTTGTAAGCGACCAGGTTCTCCCAAATTTGTGCGCCATGTTATTTGAAATTTACCCAGAATATCACTTCCCTGAAATTTCGATTGGCCAGCAGATGGGTTTAACTTATAGAGATAGTTGTGGATACCCCCACCAGACCGGATTATAACTGGCGGATTAGGTATCAGTCCCCCAAGATCACTGATATGCAGAGAGAGACGGATCAGCAAAATAGAGGATTTGACAGAGTAAGTAACCATGATAACGATTCTTTGAAAATCTGACAGACCTGGTTGGGGGATCTAGTGTGGAATGATGGTCTTCGTTTTGTAATCTCACAGCACTCCATTGCTTGGCAGGTTCAAAATCAACTTGGTCCATAAAGAGGTTTGCTTTTGTATGGTTCTCAATGCAAGCCTCAAGAAACGTGGTCTCCTGGTGTAAAAGATACAACGATTGCCCAAAGAACAACATCACATAAGCTCGTTTTTATATCATACAACCAATATAATCAGATAAATACAGGTTCCAACAACAAATAAAGACCGGAAAAGTGATCTACCAACTATCCTGTTTGTTTAGTCTCGCAAAATGCTATAGGAGGACGATTATATGTTTATTTACTTTTGCAGGGATCATTGACGAATAGTGAGTAAATATAAGGAACCTGACTTGAACAAGACAGGATTGTAATGACGATACGCATCATCATGATATTTACAACCCTCCCGTCCATGATAAACACCATATTAAGACGTACAGGAAAGACAAAAGCTTCTGAGAAGGAATGAACATTCTCGAACTAACCTTAACAACTCGAACCTGAAAACCAGAAGGCGCAACAATTAGACGAGAGGGCTCGAAGAAGCGACAGAGAAAATGCTCATACGAATGTCCTATACCTTGGTCCTCACTGAGAGTGGGTTTGCGACGACAAACTTGAAAAACTGGGGAAGATGTTTACGCTCACCCTCGGCATCATTGTACGATGCAGAGCAAACCAACCTAGCAGAGGAATGGCGGTCAAGGCCATTGAAATGACAAGAAGAAGAAGAAGAAGAAGAAGAAGATTCTATAAGAGAAAGTGAGAGCAAACCCACGTGTGAGCTCCAAGCTCTTTGACATCATGTTCCACTATGAAGTCATAGCGTCCCCCTGTCCGTATCGATTCAACAGGTGACTTGGATGTATCCACAAGTAGAATCCTCTGCCTCTCTGTCTGAATTTCTGCCTACAATAACACATTGACATGGGAGTTATATGACTCTGCACATGTAAGCTAACGGTGAAATAAGAGCCATGTATTAGCTACGAGATGGGATTAACAAAGCATCACAAGCACTGCGAGTCCGCGAATGTGTACAATAAAGAGAAAGACAAAATGTAGGTGACGAACCTTAATGGTAACATCCCGAACTTCGGAACTGGAACAATTGTTGACGCTAATATAGCTACAGAATGTTTCTCCGAGATAGATCGCTCTGCGCAGCGAATCCCAATCAAACAGCTGATATATCGACTATAATCGGGAATCATAAGAGAGAGAAAGAGAGAGAGAACCCGAAGGACTGAGGAAGAAGGAGAAGACCAGAGAGACCGATGGGATCGGTAGGATGGTTAAGGAGGAATCTGTTGCGGTAACTGAGATCGGAGTCCACGGCGTCGGCAGAAGACACGTGGCGGCGGAACAATGAGGCGGATGTGGGATCGTCGGAGAAATCCTCGCCGGCGAGAAGATCGAAAGGGTCAATACGGAGGGGAGGATCGACGTGGAAAGACGGTTTGCACAGTCGCATCACCCTGAAGGCGAGCGAGTGCGGACCCTGCGTCTGCGTCGCGCTCATTTTTCTTTTCTTCCACTTTTACCCTTTAATCAAAAGGACATTAATAAGTTTAGAATCTAGTCTAAATGGCTCGGTTTTATTTTCTTTATTGGGCCTCGTAGTATAAAACCCATTAACCAAATATTGCATTTAAATGGTGTGTGAATGTTGTGAACTTGTGATTCAAAATTTTCTTGTGCAGAGTAAAATAACTCCAACTAAAAACAAGTCGTTTCCAGTAGCATGTTAAAACACTTGTTCTCTCAAAAAATCACCAGCTTCCTAGACCGAATCTCCCTAGTGTGAAGGTGAAAAATTCATCAGTNAAAAAACCTTTTAAAAAAAAAAAAAAAAAAAAAAAAAAACAGTCGAGTCCGAGTTAAAAAACAACTAAAAGTATAACGGTATCAAATCATTTTCTTAAAACTACTTTGTTGGTCAATAAAGAAAAAGAAAAGCATAGTAAAACCACTTTTGTTCTTGTTCTTTTAAGCTTTGTTAGCCGTAGAATCTTAATTTTTTTTTCCTTATTATATTTTGGGAATCGATGTTTATTTTAAATAAACAATCGGTTTATTAAACTGAAACTATCATTTTAAATTGGGTGGGCATCAGTAGTGATTTATAATAACATCCTTGATGAAGCAAGAAACCACTAGTGCTCACTATTCTACAGCCTACTTGTTTCTACTTTTTCACAATTAGTACAGAATTCCCCACCAGACCCTTCTTCTTGGACCACTAACTTTCGCTTGACGAATAATAATAATAAAAAAAAAAAACGTCACGCCGTCTCGTGGTTTAATCGATGGTTGCGCTGCTGTTTTCTTAGTCAACGATATCTTTCCTTTCGGGGAATGAGAGTATACAAGAGAATTAAGCACACACTCCCACTATGAAGAACATTTTCCGATCCGCAATAAGAACCAATCAACGATATATGTATCTTCTCACCGATTAACCTATTATGAATATATTCATTCATCTTTTTCCCATTCAGTCAATATGCACACGTATGTAGATCAAAACTTTGGTTTTTCTTTTGTTGTAAGCGTCTAGTTAGATGTTGGATGGTTTTGATACATACAGGTGAAAACACATATATATATTTTTTATATATACACATATATATTTGTTCTACAACTTGATGATGAAATCTATATATATACGGACACTGGACATACTTGATGAGTAGATATAATTCCTATAGGTACACATTAAAAGCAAAAACCAACATAAACAAAAGCTAGACACGAAGACGTTAGACATATTTCTCATTTGGTGAGATAAAAAACCAACAAAAACAAAAGCTAGACAAGAAGACGTTAGATATATTTCTCTCTTTGGTAAGACAAGAAAGACAGATCAAGAAGCGAGACAAGCTTCCCAGAACATTCGACTTTTATCCATCTCACTCACCACCGCACCAGAATCAACGGCCAGATTTTCACGTTGGCTTCTCCCACATCTTATGTAGCTATTCACCTCTCCTTCTCCGTCCTCGTCTTCTTCCTCTCCGGCAGCTAATACCCTTTCCTCCGTCACCGTACCCTCCGGGTCAAAACCTGACCCACTCGGTCTCCGACTCGTCCACGTCACACATGACGTCTCGCACGAACTAGCACTACAAGACTCAATATCATCACCACCGTAATCGTTGATAATGCATTTTCCGTCGACGTGGCCACCCTTGATCTGAGCGGCGTCTCCGCCATTGCGACAGGACTCGGAATCTGCAGATGATTCTAAGAGCAAGAACGGTGACACATCAAACACGTTCTTGGTTGTGTTCATCCTTTTTTTTTTTTTTTTTTCTCGTCGCTTTGTCCTAACAAGAGAGAATATTGACCAGAGACACAAGCAGCTACGTATTATAGTAAAAATATACGTTCATATACACATATATATAATAAGCATAAAGGGGCCTTTATAATTGACGACTCTCTCAGTGTTTTACTATTTTATTCTTATTTTAGGAGCACTTTTGTAATCGTGATTCATTGGTTTCAGAAAGACGGGGGAGTTCGTAAGCAAATGACGTGTGAGTGAGCATATGGGGCTGGGCTTCTAGAAGGGCGGTGTGTACTGTACAAATAGAACAACGTGCGTTCTTTAACAAAAATAGATTTGCATTATAAAAAGTAGATACAAAACAAAAGCAATTGCCAATTTTGACAAATCGAGCGCATACTACGTTTTTTACCGCGGTTTCTCAAGTCTTCTAGAAAAGACCAAAATTCAGAGCTATTATACATTTGTTGTGTCATGGCTTCTTATACAATTTACTACGCCAAAAACAGATTTATGAATCATGGCTTATTTTGTATGTGTTCACTATGCTGTTTCCTCTTTCTTATACCATTGCATATTTACACTAAACGGTAATTACATACATTACTGTATAACTACCTGTAAACAAGTAGAACATGATAATGAAGTAATTCATGGTCATATTTTTGGTGCTATCTAGGGAAAATAGAGGACGTCGCTTTCGCTTTAAAATGGGTAATTCTGACGGAGAAGAAGCCGGGCGGGGTTAAACAAGAAAAGCAGAAATGTACCCAACAAAACATTGATATATTGTTGACTTTAGGGGTGCCGCCTGCTTAAAAAAAAAAACAGGAGACAAAAGGTTTGATGAAAAATTAATGATCACACAAACAATAAATCAATGACTGATCCCGTTACGCAATTAAACATGATCATTCAAAATTAATCACCTAACAAGTAGACCCACATGAACAAGTTGAAGAGGCGAATAAAAAACTAAAGTTTATAATTATATCAGGTTTGAGTTTGACTTCTTTATAAAAGAAAAAATGAAACATAGGCATCTTATCATTTTATCCTAAAAACAGTTAAGGCTTAGGATATGAAAACTGTATGCCTTAAATTTTGGGTGGGCGTATGTTTGTTAGAGCATCTCCAACCCAGCCTCATTTTTCACCTTTATTGCCATTTTGAAATCAATTTTGTTCCAACCCATCTCTATTTTCAACCTCAAAATGGCAAAATGCTATTTTTTTTTCCCAAATTGAGGATAATCTCATTTTCATTTCCATTTTGGAGTTGAAGTTTTTTATTTATACAAGAG
>OVBJ01001033.1:0-35649 GCA_900406535.1 Noccaea bulbosa | reverse complement strand
TATATATATATATATATATATATATATATATATATTATCTCTTGCTCGTGTCTACAATGAGACCAATTGAATAAAGAAAAGAAAAAAAAAAGATATGATTTTGTACAATCTTGTATGTCTTTTCTAGGCTTTCTCCTAACATTCTCTGTTAAGAGTAGAAATGAAATATTTCCTCTTCAACCCGCACTAATTAGCTCCTTAGAGAAAACCATTGCGGTTTATTGCTCATCATTTTTTAGTGCCTGCTCGAGACAGTTGAAAGCTTTCTGGTAGCTCAAGAACCCCATGAACCAGAAGTCGAAGTCATCGACTGTGACTACCTGAAGATATTTCTGAGATGGATTCTTCGTGTTCAGACTCTGGTTCACTCCTTTGATCTTGCATAAAGGGATTGAGACTTTGTAGTGAACCCTGGTGAGATCTCCCTGAGGAGAAGCCACCTTGATGGATCTCTCGCTGCAGAAAGCAATCTTCTTTGATGAGATGAAGAGTAAGCCCGCGATGGGACCTGCGGTTGTTGATAGGTAACATTGGTACGCCTTGAAGAGTTTCTCTTCATCGCAGACTTTGAAGAGTTTTTGATAGATCTTCTCTAAGCCTCCCATTTGAAGGATCATAGCTCCCAATGATAGCTTTCTCTTTACTTTTTCGGTTAGCTTTGGTCCTAACTTGGTCTGATCTCTAGCTCCATTTGTGAAGCTATCGCTTTTCTTCTTTCGCAGAATCGGTTTTGCTTTGCCTGTTAAGAAAGAAAAACTATTTCTGTTAGCATCCATATATTTTTCAAGGAAAAAGAAGACTAGCTATGAATAGAAAGGTGTATAGATACTAACTTTGTTGTTCAGATTTCTTGGAAGAAGTTGGGATTTGGAGCTTGTTGATGGAAGCTGGATCAGGCAAGTAACCCGCTGGAGCAGTCTTTACTGCAGGAAATGCTGTAACTTGTTGGTGAACTCTGCTCAATGTCATCTTGGAGGATTGAGTAGTGATCTTGTAGAAAGAGAGAAAGAGATAGAGAGATATTGTGGGTGGTGGTGATGATGAAACCGTGTGGTGGGAAGGTTATTTAAAGGGAAAGACAAAGAGACAAGAGTCAGTTGAAACAAAGCTCTGGATCGTTGAGACCTGAGGACCTTTGTGGGTAATGGATGAGTCATGGATGGGTCATCAAGTCACAGAGATAAAGCTACTTTCTTTGGGGTTAAAAGCAATGAGAAGAAGATCGGGATCTAGCATATGCTCTGTTTTGCTTTTTTTGGCAAGAAATACATAAAATAAAGGTTTAACAACTACCTAATCCGTGTTAGGAAACAAGTTTGTAAAGTAATTCCATCAACTGTTGAAATGTTTCAGTTTCTTGTTTTGCTTTCCAAATAAACAAAACAACTCAGTAGTGCCAAGAGTGCGAATAATTAAGGAAACAATTTGTAGAGTATTTTTTAAATTTAGAAGAAATTAACACATTGGTGATCGATCCATGTCGTCTTAAATACTAAATCGCATTATAAAGTTAAAATATTAGGTTTAGAGATGCCAAAACGAAAAAAAAGTTAAACGAACAAAAAAGTAAACAAAGAAAGAAAGATTATCACACGGTATGACGTTAGACTCCGACAAGCTTTATAATCTACAAGTTGGCCAAACATCAAGCTTTTTATTTTTAATTTAGTGTTCTCCTTTTTTAGCCTGTTTTTTTTTTTTTTTTTTCAAACAGATATCTAAATATGTGTAGAAGATGCGATATGTTTCCTAATTAACTGGAACATGCATGAAACAAGAAAAAATCAAATCACATATTACGTAATGCTTTTTGAATCGGTGAGAGCAAACTGAGTCACGCAGAAGTAGACGTCGTGGCTTTGGAAGCTTTCTGCGTTGGCATTGTGACTTTCTTCTGATGCCTTCATTTCCTTAATTAATTTCATGTTAAGATAACAAATATTTGTTCCCAATCTTTATTTGCCAGTAAATAACTAAATATGGGCTAACTAGTAATTACTAGTATGACTTTGTTGTATAGTCTACGTCAGCGCCGGTTAATAGCAGCAAGTGTGTGAGGTGGGATAAAAATAACACAAAATCCATGCTTGTTAGTTGACAAGCTTTGTTATTTTTAAGTCATGTTTGTTATGTTTGATCTGTCGCTCATCACCATCTCGTTCATCGATGTTGTATGTTGTTAGTGAAACGAACAAGACCATACTTTTGTTCTCGGATTTGGTTATAAACTGTATATTAATGGAATAAATGTGTCTATTGAGAATTGTTTATCTATCTATTTAGGGAAAATTTTCGCAAAATCATTTTACTTGTTTAATTATTTGCATCTCCTAGATGGTTTTAAATTTTAATTTGTAACAAATGATTGACTCTCAGATGACTGTTAACAGAGACTGAATTTGGATTTTTTGGGTAATTTTTGAAGTAAGGAAAAATCGATTAGTGACAAATCAAGTTGGAGATTAATTTTATTTTTTCTTATCACAGAAATGACCAAGTTTAAATATAAATGACGTTTTTTCGAAAAACTAAATATTAAATATAGCAAATTTATGGTACGTAAGTTGAAGATAATTCATTTAACGCTGCAGCCCATGGCACTTTTTCTGTTTAATATATCTTCATTAATTTGACATGTTCTCGGTGCACGAGGGGGGACTGTGAAATTAGGAAAACAGTAACAAATGAGATCAGCTAAATAGTATTCAATCTCTCGCGCTCTTGTCAACAGTGGATAACAAATACAAAAGGGTTAAAGCAAAATAAATAAATGAGTTTGTACAATATTGTCCGTCTTTTCTAGGCTCTCTCCTAAACATTCTCTGATTGTAAATAGGTTAAAGTAGAAATGAAATATTTCCTCTTCAACCTTTGGCTTGTCATTGCTCAAAGCTCAGAGTAAGGGCTTGCTCGAGACAGTTGAAAGCTTTCTGGTAGCTCAGGAACCCCATGAACCAGAAGTCAAAGTCATCCACTGTGACTACTTGAAGGTATTTCTGAGAAGGATTCTTCGTGTTCAAACTCTGGTTGACTCCTTTGATCTTGCATAAAGGGATTGAGACTTTGTAGTGAACCCTGATGAGATCTCCCTGAGGAGAAGCCACCTTGATGGATCTCTCGCTGCAGAAAGCAATCTTCTTTGACGAGATGAAGAGTAAGCCCGCGATGGGTCCTGCGGTTGTTGATAGGTAACACTGGTACGCCTTGAATAGTTTCTCTTCATCGCAGACCTTGAAGAGTCGCTTATAGATCTTCTCTAAGCCTCCCATTTGAAGGATCCTAGCTCCCAATGATAGCTTTCTCTTTACTTTTTCAGTTAGCTTTGGTCCTAACTTGGTCTGATCTCTAGCTCCATTTGTGAAGCTATCGCTTTTCTTCTTTCGCAGAATCGATTTTCCTTTGCCTGTTAAGAAAGAAAAGCTATTTCTGTTAGCATCCATATATTTTTCAAGGAAAAGACTAGCTGTGAAGAGAAATGTGTATAGATACTAACTTTGTTGTTCAGATTTCTTGGAAGAAGTTGGGATTTGGAGCTTGTTGATGGAAGCTGGGTCTGGCAAGTAACCCGCTGGAGCAGTCTTGACGGCAGGAAACGCAAGAACTTGTTGGTGAACTCTGCTCAATGTCATCTTGGAAGATTGAGTAGTGATCTTGATTATTGATCTGGTGTGAGAGAGAGAGAGATTTGTGAGTGATGGTGATGATGAAACCGTGTGGTGGGAAGGTTATTTAAAGGGGAAGACAAAGAGACAAGAGGCAGTTGAAACAAAGCTTTGAATCGTTGAGACTTGAGACATTTGTGGTAAAGGATGAGTCATGCATGGGTCACCAATACACAAATAAAGCCACTTTTGGGGGTTAAAGGCAATAAGAAGATCAAGCATATGCTTTGTTTTGCTTTTTTGAGAAAAATAACCATATAGTTGAAGGAGAAATAAATAGATATATAAAGGTTTTGCAACTACCAAATTCATGCAAGGACACAGTCGGTAAAGTAATTTCAAGAACTGACGAAATGTTTTAGCTTCTTGTTGCAAAAGGGATCTATGGATCTTCTTCAATTTCTCTCTAAAATTAGTGGCTTGAATTTAGATACCATTTGCAATGTGTTGATCCTTTAACTTGGTCGCCTTAGAATAATCACAATTTGAAGTTTTGATATTAGAGATGCCCAAAAATGTTGAAAGAACGGAAGAAAGTTAATAAGAAAAAGAAAAAGAAAAAAAGTTAATAAGAAAAGAAAGATGATCGCGCGGAATGACGTTAGTCTCCGATAAGCTTTTTTACCTACAAGTTGGCAAAACAGCAAGCTTTTCTTTTCTTCGCTTGTTTAGCCTGAATTTTTTTGTTTTTTTCACAGATATCTTATATACTGTATATATATAGAAGATTAGATATGTTTCCTAATTAACTGGAACATGAAATATAAAATAAAATCAAAATGTTACGTAACACTTTTTAAATAGGTGAGAGCAAATTGAGTCATGCAGAAGGGGACGTCGTGGCTTTGGAACTTTCTGAGTTGGCATTGTGACTTTCCGATGTCTTTATTTCTTTAATTTCATGCTAAGATAAGAAAGATCGGTTATAATTGATTTATTTTATATACAAAAGCATAAAAGAAGCGATAAAATAGTTTAAATAAAAACACAAAAAGGAGATCCATTTCAAATGGATCCCACCATATATTATACATATGTTATTTCATCAATTCGTCACCCATGTGATATTCACATGGTGTACATATTACATCTACATATATAGTAAAATGAATGTATATTTGATTTATAACAAATATTTATATGCATGATAAATTTAGTGGACATTGTATTTGTTGTATTCAGCTATAGATGATTATATATAGGTACATGAATTTCGAAAAGCATAAAGGTGAATGATTAGTTAGTTGTTAAGACATCAATGATCGATTCGGTAGTTGTTATATATTATGACATTAAGTTCCAAGAAAGAATATATGTCACAACGACATCTAAGATGCACACATATACTATTTTTATTTGAAGTGGGTAGTGTTGATTCTACCAGACCCTGAACAATAATCAATGTATAATGATAAATGATCAACGGTGATATTCATGTTCGAATTTACGTGCGATATTTCTCATGTTCACTTCCATAGTGGGGTGATCATATAAATATCATTAAAAGAAATAAAATTTGATTTGTGGCTACTGGCTAGGTTAATTAGTCATACCTGTAAAATACTAAAATTGTGTTATAGAGTGATTAAGCTTAAACAGCATCCAGCATTATGAATGAGAGTTCGTGTGCATGGATTGTGTGTCCTTAATGTACTAACTATTGTATTCATCAGCCGTCACCATTCATAAACGCAATTTCAATCAATTTGGTTAATCTGCATTGAGCTTTGATACAATTTTTTGATAATTTTGTAATGTCAGTATGATTTTTTTGGTAAAGGATATGTAATGTAATTTATATATGTAAAAATGTAGACATGTAGGTGACTGGTTTAGACAATGTTATGCGGAATAACATTGTCACGTCATCTTTTACAACAACGACAAAAAAAACATTGTAACGTCACTCTAAGCAAGTATTAGTACGTAGTTGAAATTCAATAATTTTATTAAATTTATCAGTCAACGTTTTATTTGGATTACCTTAAGCATCCCTTAAGTATCACTGTGTATATGCTTATGATCATGAGAATTATCAAATTAAACATATATAAACCATATTAACTGTTTCTACAGTCACAGCCATTGAAGCTTTATTGTAGTGTTCATTTTATTCGGGGCCCATGTCCTTCCTTAGTCGGATAAGATATTTTGACTATAATATACGAGCAATATTGATACTGTGTGTCGTCGACACGTAATTATGAGTCAAAAAATATTTGTAGGGAGACGGTTGATTGGTCAAAGAAAAGTTACAATGAAAGTGGAAAAAAGCACACAAACAAGCCATGACGAGAGAGGGTCACATTCAAATATGTAATTAAATAGTTTATCCTGTAACGTTAATATTTTTCTGACGTTTGTGATGTAGTTTGACGTTAACAAAAAAGTTTTTTAATTAAAGTAAAATTAGAAAAATAAAACAAAAAGGTAAGAAATGTGACGTGAGACAATTTGCCTTAGCCTAAAAGAAATATTTGGTAATTGGAGGATTCCAGGCTTTTCCGGCATCTAAATGGGTTGGCCTTGCCAGAATGCCATGCATGCACTCCCTTCTTTGCTTCGTCATTTCCACGTAGATTTTCTTAATTAACTAAATTAAACAAATTACAACAACAAAAACCAAAAATAAAACATTTATATATAGAATTATACAACAAAACCATGCATACAGTGTATAGTCAGTATATGTATATATTATTTGTCGTATCGTAAATATCTCATATATACATCAGAGGCAGAGCAGAAGAGAGACAAATAAGATGTATACGTAATTCTTAAAAAGAGAAATATAGCATTGAGGTATATTTTCAAGATTATTTGTGATAGATATAGATGCTATTTGTTCTTGCTCTATTTGGTAATTTTGGACTGCTAAAATTTGACAGCTTTCCAGCTAAGATAATCTTCATTATAATTTGTAGAATTGGCTAATAACACTCTCATATAGAGAAATGAAAAAAAAATAACATCTGCATAACAAAAAAAGTTTAAAGGACAATTTTGAAAAATTGGAAATATAGTGAACCGGTTCACAAGTCTTGAAAACCCAATAGAAATATGTTGGGGGGGTACACATAAATTTCTCTCTTAGGCTCAAACTACTAGTGAAGCATCTTTTTTTGAAAAGTTACTATATAAGAACAAAACTTTCTTGCTCGTCTCTCTAACTCTCGGCCGTGTCTTAATCCTCTCAGCAGTCGACTTTTTAAGTGTTCAAATCTATGTTGAACAATTATAGCAACATTTTTAAATCTTATAGTCTTGAATTCTATTTTTTATTAGTAATTTATAGATTACTACAGTGTAATCTCCTTATAACGAAACTTCAGGATCGAAACATAAAACCTTCATTCTTGGTTCCAGTCATCATGATCTTAGCTCTACCTTTAATTAACTTCAGTTAAAACTGTACATGTATATGCTTACTTCGACATTATCTTCTCCACATATTCCTACGTATCGAGTATCGAAGTCGCAAAACACTGCCTCTTTCAGAAAATCAGTCGGAAAATAACTATCAACTACTTTATATAGCTAGTAGTGATATAATTTACAACCATGAAACTGAATTAACTGTGGGTTAATATAAGTTTAGACCCATGAAATGTACGTAACAGACAAAAAGTCCATATATTTTTTTTTTTTTTGATAAAGGACAAAAAGTCCATATAGATATGAAATAAAACAAAATTAAATACCGAGCATGTATCATGAAACGTAAGAGGTCATGCTAAAAGGGAATATAAAAACCGTTTTATTCAATCTTTTGTTGTCGTTTTTCATTAGGATAGAAATTTGATCATTTCCATTCTTAAAATTCTATTTTATGTATTTTACAGCTCACATATCGTAATTCCTTTTATTATAATAGAATATAATGATAAATAGGAAAATTGTGAAAAGGGAAATGTATCAAAATAAATAAAATTCGGGCCACACTGTCTGTATTAAGGTATATTAACTGGATGACGGGTATTTAATTAATATGGCATACTCATATTAAATGAAAAAACGGTAATCATTTAATTTCTCATGATTTGTTATTTCTCTCTTCATAGTTTCTTATCTACTTAGTTTTCACATTTCTCATACTCCATTTTTCATCTTTAAGAGTCAGAAATCATTTTGTTTTATCAGTCAGAAATCATCATTTCTTGATTTTTCTCTCTTTTTTTTCCAAAGGTTCTTCCATTACTATAAGTCTATAACTTATTTGGTGTGAAGAAGATGTTGTCCGGTGGTAAATCTAACTACGATAACATCCTTGGATATACTTCTCCTTGTGTCTCTGTTCATTATCATACTCAGGTACGTAACGTTTTATTTCTCCACTTGTTTATTAAATAGTCAAAAAGCTCCACCTGAGTGTAATGAGAAAAAGTAAAATTTGGTTGACCCACTTGATAGAATTCTAAACAATTAGTAAGCATAAAATCTGAAATCATCATCCATCGGATTCACTTTTTTTTCTCTTCTATATCCCATTTCAGCATTGCCAACTTTGCTGAAATTATCTTCAAAATTACTAGAACTGAAATCAATCGTGATTAGGAATAATACGATGGTCAATTTACAAAAATACCAGAAATTGGATAGGAGGGCCTGCCTCTTAAGAAAATAAAAATTACGGTTTTTTTATCCCAACCCGGTTCACGGATCCGAATTAGATGTTAAACCGAAATCAAAATGTGTGCAGGCACCCCCAAGTGTACCGTCGTCGTCGTCGTCGTCGTCAGGAGCTGAAGCAAAAGTAGCGAGAAGGCCTCGCATCTACCTCAGTGATCTCTGGGATGCCTATGAAGAACGGAGCTGTTATGCTCTCGGGGTGCCTCTTTCAGTCGAAAACATCGGCCACAAGGTTTTTCAGTACTATGTTCCTTCACTCTCCGCCATGCAGATCTTCACCATCAAACCCTTCGCTGATGATTCATCTCCAAGGTTAGGTTTTAATTCTCGATTTCATGCTGTCTAACAAGATATTGATATTGAAGAGTATGTGTGAATTGAAATTTGTGGAATTTTGGTGTGGATCTTATCCGCTCAAGTTAGCCTCTGTAAAGTTGGATTTTTTATGCTCTCTTGTTGAGTTCTTGAGAGTCTTCTCGTGTGCTCAGTTACATTCATATCCACTGTTGCTTTCAAGTTAATTGCTTCTTCTTCTGTTTTTGTTCTGAATGTAGGAGCTCGGAGATAGGAGGAAGAGATGGTACTGGGATAAGATCTGGTGACTTGGCTTACAAATATTGTCAATTTAACGAGATAATGCAACCGTACGAGAGGGGTCCTCTTCACCATACGGTATCTTAATTATACTTGTGTGCTCCTTGCTTTTTGTTGGATTGGATCACTCCATTTATGTGCAAAGTTAACTTTTTTTTGCAGATTTCTGAACTAGCGAAGCGGTACAGTGGGCTGTATACGCTCACGAGTTCGGATCTCTCTGCGAAGAGCTGGATTTCCGTTCAGTGGTATGCGAGATTTCTATCATCATATATATCTGTTTGTTTCTTGAATATGTTGCTGAGTGATTCGTTAATCTCTCATTGTGATAATTACTATAACAGTGACCTCAATTCATTCGCATGATAACTTGCTTTCTTATGATCTCTTCTATGCACTCTTCCCATGATATGTATATTGCAGTCTTATTACTACATATAAATTAATTACCTTATTCGTAACAAAGGATGATATTGAATTGGGTTTGATTAACTGGAATTATTGTAGGCATCCCGTTTATCCAATTCCATCAGTGGGATTCAGGAAGGACTTATCTGCCTCTTTCTTAACATACCATTATTTGAAGCCTAAGTTTCCAGGTACTTTGGTCATCTGAGAATCAGCATTACCTGCTGTATTGTCTCGCATATACTACTGTATCCTAGTTTACAGATGCTACTATTGGGAGTACTTTGACAGATATGCACATGTAGTTCTTGTGCTTTGTTCTTGTTAAATCATACGTTACGCTGATTTTCTAGGTCATCTTTGGATTACTATTATTGTGTGCAGTTTGATATATATCCAGCAATGATCTCGTGGAGATTAATTTACTGAGATTGGTTGATTTATAGTATAGTAGTATCTTAATCATGGGAGAATGAAAGGGTTATGATTGTGTTTTCCTATTTTGGGTGTTTCCTCTATTTAATAGGCTCTTGAAGAGCAGCAAGGTTACGCTTTAAATTGGGGGGTAATAAAAGGGTTCTTTAGAGGGACATTAGGGTTTGTCTCTATCACAGTGTCCCTTGGACATAGAGAAGAATGTTTATTTTACCTTGTGGATTACAAGAGAGTTTGTCTCTATCACAATCGTAGCCACTCTTTTCTTTTGATAAGTCTTGTCTTCAGTTTCTGAAATAAGTCTTCCTGTTTTAAACAAGGTCACTCGAATCCTTTTAGCCAATAAGAAGCGTAATCAGTTTTTTCGCTAAGTACATTTAGTCAACTTATAATGATTGTTTTGGTTTTATTAACAAGTGTTTGATTGATTACATTTTCCGGTTTCTTCATTGCTATTTTCTTATAACTAGTTTAAACTGTTTGTGGTTTTCTCAGAAGCATATGGTGAAGCTGAAAAGGTGAATGAACAAGGAGTGTCGAGTAGAAGAAAAGTTGTGCTTCGTCCATTTGCAGCAGCGACTCACAAGGCCTTTGGTAACCTGTGGATCATGCCTGGGACATCAGATCATATGAACATAGAGGCGCATGAAAACGATGCTGCCTGGTGGCTGAAAGAGCGCGGTTTCTTTCACAGCGATTACAGCTTCTTTATGAGACGTAAGTATGGTGGCATGCGCCGGTGATGTGGTTTCGCTGGTAAATTGCTAAGCCTGCCAAATCATCTGCAAACAATCTGCCTGTTTAAGATAGGGCTTATACTCTCTCTCTCTCTCTCTCTCTTAGGCAAATCTCTGACTTTGATCCTGAGTTTTGCTTCTGCTGTTATTACTTTTAAGTCTTTGAGGGCTTTTTCCTTTTTCTTTTCAAGTGGATATTTTGGCTTTAATTTATAAGATTTGTCTCTTCATCTCCAAACATTTGTTAATTGCCTAACGGAGTTAAAGAGAGGAATGACTCCCATTTCTCAAGTCTTGATACTTCAGACTTGAAAAGAGTGATGTTTTTTCAATCAAATTTATGTTACCATTTTCGACCCATAATCCATACACAACTCTACAAGATCTAAAGAAATAGTCATTCTTTGGAGTCTCTAGATATAGCGCCAAATTACGATCGAACTTTAAATGATCTCTATAGCCCAATTATGCTTGAATTTATGACGAAACGAGTTTTCATATTTCCGAATAAACCCTGAATCTTGCTTATAAAAACTGAAAATCTCTACCTGCATGATAATATCAAATCAAAGAAATGCGTATGAGACAAGTGTCATTTCTTCTTCTTCTTGCTGTCATCGGGTCTAATGAGCTGAACCGGAGCTGCTGGTACCCTAAACCACCATTCTCTGACCCGCCTCTCTAACCGGTCACTACTCGCTTTCCTCCACCCAACTTCCCTCGTGAACCACTCTACAAAAGTTATCGTTATCAAGTACTTCACCGGAACAACCGCCAAAATAATCGCCACAATCACAAGCGATATAGCTGATGTATCTGTAGCCTGAAAAATAAAAACACATTATAGAAAACATACATACATAGCGTTATATTAACCAGAGACTCCGTTTGATCTTTAGCCATCATCGTGTTTTGAGAACATTATACCTGAGGAAGAATTGCAAGAGTAATGGCTCTTATTTTGAGGAGACCAACGTTCACTGCTTGGATTAGCGACTCGAATTGGCTGATTGCATCTTGCAGCACGAGTAGCTGCTCCACTGCGTTTTTACTCGGTGGCGCTTTCACTCTAACGGCTTTTGGTTCTTTCCCTTTGTTGAATTGTTTGCGCCACAACATTACTATAGCCACCAGGAGTAATACTGACGGTAGTATGTAACCGATCCAACCACTGCACAACAAATAACGAGATTGTTGGTGTCATTACATTTATCACTTTCTTTGAGCAACAAATCAAACTTAGCTCTGGATCTCAAAACCATACCTGATAATCAAATAGCTGACCAAGATCATGAACACTGTTGATTTATAAGGCTCTTCCCAAGAGGCTAAGAGTTTTATACGCAAGGCTAGTTTGATGAAAGGTAACAATAGTTCCTGCAATGAGACTATCGGTTAATAGTAACTATTAAGCCAAAAACGTGAAAAAGGTGAAAAGTGAAGTTATCTTATGATACCTTCATTACTGCAACATTAGTGTCGATCCCTTCTACTTTCACTTGGTCCACGGTTGCCTGAGCGGCTTCGGCCCTGTCTGTGTCTAGGATCGACTGTTTCAGAGCTATCTCCAATGGACTCGTCTCCCCAACGCAGAAGTCTCCTACGATCGTCATTTCTTCACCCATATTTGTCCCAGTTTCTAGATTCAATCCAAAATGCTCAAGCAGTATGAGTGAGACTGGGGATAAGCTTGAGGGCCATTTCATATACTGAACAGAACCAACATCAGAAACAACATCAGTAGTTATGCGAGAGACTCGGCTGGATAGAGCTTCTAAGACCATATCTCCGCCAGGAAGACTTTCTGCTAGGTTAAATACAAGCAATGTTTTGTATTGGGAAGAGAAGACTTGGAAAGCTTCCTTTATTGCACGGTACCGGAATATGCCAAGGATTGCCCTTGCAAGTATTTCTGATCGTTGAATCCCTTTAAAGTTGTATTTTCGAATGAACCATTGTACACGAAGGATCTCAAGGCATATTCCTAACCAGTAGTCTCGACGAGCATTGCCTTTGAACTCTGTAAACTCAAAGTATACCGGCTCTGACCTGTATATAGAATAAGAAGATAAAGCAAAAGACATGAATCCATGAACACAGTTATTGTGAATGATCATAAATAAGACAGAAATAACATTGTATTTCACTGGCACACGTACACTAGAACTGATTTGTACATGATGGCTTTATCAAAGATACGAGCACCCAATGGCCCTGTCAAATCAGGTCTGATGACCTGTTTTGTGTCTTCGGTGAGATCATATCGCATTGGCTTTTCACTACCACCCATTGAATCAAAGTACAGAGCACAGCTTGTAAGTGTCAATTTCCCTACAATAGGAAATGCATGATAAATACTAAGATGGAAACAAAATCAACTAACTTAAACAGGATTAGCATAATATAGAGCCAATGCACAGATTTTATCGTTTGATTAAGTATAATATAGAGCCAATGCAGAAGATTAGCACTAAATGACAAGATGCAGAAGTTCACCAGGCCATGCTGAGATTCCCACGTGTTTAAGAACTGGTAGAACAGGATTGGCACCATCCATATCAAGAACTATTTCTCCCTTGGCAAGTTGAAGACTGGCAGCTGAAGGTCCAAGAGTGCTTTTAGCAGCCTTGAAAATTCTACAAATTAAAAAGGAGTGACGAAATAAACATCACGCAAGAAATTGTAAGCAAAACATAGTTTCTCTGTGGATTTATCTCATTCTAAATCGGAACCGCGATACCCAAAAAGACTCATTACTTCTTTTGATAACATTAATTGAACCATAAAATAAAAATCATCTTCATCTTTAGACTAAAAAAATTATTTAGCAAGCAATACCATAAGTGTGCCTGAGGTAAGAAAAAGTATAATGAACACTAGAGAAGTAGACTGAAGTATTTCAAGTACTAAAAAGGACATGAACATTACATAAACACCTACGATTTAAAACACTCAAACGGAGCAACAAGTCAACAAATGCAGAAAAGCAAAACTGAGGGACTGAAAAAACTGGTGGTAAGTTCATACTTGTCAAGTGTGCGGATGTATTTGTCATATACGAGGAAATGAAGCCTGTGGCCTGAAGAGCTTGTCAGTGCATCAAAAAGATTATGAACAGTTATTGCATCTGCAATGGCAGGACAAACCGGAGCAATTCTAGCAAAAGCCTCCTGTCCTACAGACTTCTTTTCATTAACCTGTTAACGCATAGTTTTAGGTAAAAAAGTCTGTTAAAATCTCCTTCCAGTTATGACTAACACAGAAGCAAAGGAGTCTTAGATGGAAATAAACCTGCATTGCCATATTTGTGGGACTTGAATAGAATAGAGACCACCCGTCTTCATCCTCTGAGTCCTGCTTTGAGGGAGATGCTGCATCCTGAAATGGAAAATTTTGAGACAGAGACGACAAGATATGATCCATCAATCCAAATATCTCTGTTTTGAGAAAAATCAACAAACATGGCAACGAGATAGATTTCTCACTTTGTTTTCATTCTCACTTGTGACACTGGGAGTCTCCCAAGCAAGCATCATATCAAACAAGAGCTGACGGAACTCTTGATCACTAAGGTAATTAGGTTGTTTCATTACTTGATGGATTGCTTGAAATGAGCAGAATTCTAGAAAGTTCCTTGCGTATGTCAAGAGCTGCTTTACACTCTCAGGCAACTCAACGTCAAAACGATGTTGCAGGTCTTCTGTTGGGATTTTAAGGATACTGAACAATTGGCACACACAAAAAAAAAAAAACATGAAATCGCTGATATACAGAAATTGCTTCAGAGCACAGGATCTGAAACGTATATGAATCCCAAAACTGTTGGAATAAATTGAGGAGGAGAAAGAGAGTACTTTGAACAGCGAGAGACGACGGAATTGGCGAGGAGGGAGAGCTGAGGGATGGGTTTCGGGGAAGCGATAGGGGAGGGAGAAGCATCTCCATCGCGACCGGAGGACGATTTCTTCCGCTGGAAAAGGGATTTCAAAGAGCTCTGCTGGTTTCTCATGAAAGTCTCCAGCATTCCGACTTTCGCACCGCCACCGTCTTCTTCCATCACCACAATGAATCAGATCAGAAATGGTATCCTACTCTGAAATGCTTTTCTCAGATGAGAGATTCCTGTCTGTCTTCCTCCTTTCTCCTTTCTTACCGTGCAAGCTTCGCAGCAGACTCGTACTACGCAACTATCTCTCTCTTCAGAGAGGGATCTTCATTATCCACGCTTTGCTCTACTTTATCGAAAACCCACAAGAAAACAAAAATCGAGTTTGCGAATTTAGCCATCATATTCATCTAATTAATGTCTCAATCAAACCGAATTGGAAACCGGTCCGTTGTTGTTATTATGGAACCGATAAACCCTACTAATGTATGTAAATCCAATCGATCGATTAACCCAATAAATCGATTGGTTTGGGCTCAGAACAAATCACTTATGCCGGCCGGAGTTAAGCTCACAAACATTAATCACAACTGAAATGTTTACCATTGAAAGCACTAATCTATTTTTGTTTTTAATTGGAACTTTTTTAAGATTTTTTTTTCTTAATTTGTATGCTCATCACAATATAGGGAGGATTCAGTTTGATAGTTAAAGAGTGGTTAACGAACTAAAAAATCTCAACTTTGATGACAAGAAGTAATGTGATACAAAATCCAAAAAATGCTCAAGGTTGAGATATGCAGATTACATCGTTGCTTCTTTTACTATCTTCTCTTTGACAACAAAGAGAAAAGAATAGCTCTTCTGTTTGATGCTAACTGACTCCATTGTTGCTGTTGATCCCTTAAAGCTTGGATTCACCACTGCGAGGCGGGTCCTTTGCCCAGAGAGGCGGGATGATTCGATGGTCTTGCACTTGCACAGTCTCTTCCTTTTTCTCGCTTTTTTCTTCGTCCCCTAAAACCTCTTTCGAGAACGCATCTGGATTGGCTTTGATACAGCTTTGCAATGCCACAAATGGATTCACACAGTCTGATCCCTGCAACAACAACAACAACACATCCAATATCCTTGTGAGTCTCTCTTCTGAATGGCGCAAGAAAACGCTTTCAATATCCAAAACGAAAGAGACAACTATCGTCAACATTTATGAGCATTTTGGTTACCTTTTCTTCAGCAGTGCTCTTGAGAAAGCAAAGGAAGGCCTCGGAGAACTGAGACCCACAAGATCCATTACGCAAGTCTGCTATGCAAGGGCAATCTAGTGCTTTCTGTGCCTTTGCTTCGAGTGACTGATGGAATTGGAGTATAGTCAATAATATAACTCGGCGATTTCAAAAATCTTTGGTGAATAAGAGAATTTGTGAGCTAATAACCTCATTCTCATTGTCATCTTCACCATATGCTGCAGCTTCTGTGATATTCCAATTCAAGAGAGTACAAGAATGTCAAATCTCGCAGAGAACCAAACAACAGAGAAGAATAAACTGTTCTAAAGCATCGAACTAATAACTGGACCCAGAAGATGAAAAATATATAAAGTTTATAACTGGTAATCGAAGAGCTTTCCTTGAGCTAAACCTAGACGAGATGTTTACAATGGATAGAGCTTATCATTCCAATTTTCCACATAAAGGCATATCCCACTTCATCATCACCAATCAAGCGTAGGGCAATTCCAATCACTAAATTGGCCTATGCAACTAAAAGTGATCCTCTCGATCAAGATACAGAACGCAAAAACCCGAAGAAGAGAGACTAGGTTTAAAACACCGAACCTGCGAGTAGAGAACCCATCGGGGACGACGACGTATCATTCCGATCAGAATCCCGCGGCGAATTCGTAGAAGGAGGAGGAGGAGTCTCCGTCGTCGATGGAATTTCGGCGGATGACGAAGAGTTCTCGTCACTCTGAGCTTGACCCATCTCGATCAATTCTGCCCAAAACCTCCCAAAAGAATTTTGGTTAGCCGCCGACGAGACGCAGATCACTCGAAATGAAAAGGATCATTTGACTTGTTTTGACGTAAATCAAATGATCCAAAATCGAAAATTAAAACATGGCCCAAATTTTCAAAACTAAACGGGCTTTAGATTTTGTTGAGTGATTGGGCTTAAATTCGAATGTTCTGGTCTTTTGTGTGCTGGTTGCTTGTTTCTTTTTGTGGATGAAAGATTCAACTTTTCTTCTTCAAAAGGACCCCCAAAAGAAAGACGAGTTCAGTTTTTTCCAACTATAAAGAACACCGAAAAAGAAGTACAATGATTTGAAACTTAGGTTGTCAAGTGAATGTAGGGTTGATGTCCCCCCCTAGAAAAACTTTATAATATAAAACCCAGAAATACCAAATGTTTTTGTGAACCCTTTCGACATATTAAGTATTAACGACTCCCATTATCATCGATTCTAGCTGTCAAAATCCATACACTTTACTCCCATTCAAATTTTGAAGACCTTTTGTATGTTTATGGATTAACTAACCATTTGTTTGTAATTATATAATTTAGTATTAAAATCAAGATATTTAGATCATTATAAGTCCTAATGGAAAAAATCACAAAGTTATTCTCTTAGTTCACATTTCTAGTTTGTATTTGTGTGCTGTGGTTAACCAAAACTCTATTTATTGGAGTCTAAAAAGCTCATGACAACAACTCTATCTCTATTTGAAGGTGAGTCTGCAATATCTTTGTGGATGAGGTGGCTGCGACCGTGTCCGAGGATAATCTTTTCAAGAGACAATATCTACGTGGCATATTGTGATTCGTCATTTTATTACCCCAACAATTATGTAAATATGTGTGTGTTTATTTATATTTATATAATGCTTGGTGTCCTACATGGACCGTTCTTACATCAAGCCGCAATTGACGCTTTTTGAAATACACTGAAGATAAAGAAAAACAAAACAATTCGAAATCAAAACCTTACAGCAAAGAAGTAAAGAACAGCAACTAAAGTTCAAAATAAATTCATATTTTTTTCAATTTAGCGTATACTCTCTATATTCGATCATTATAGAGTATCTTTTAAGAAAAAGGGAAAAATTAGACCATACCAATTACCAATTACCAAATGACTAATATTTGATCATTCGTAGTTTTTCTTTCGGACAAACTTCATAGTCTTGTTATAACTTACTAAGTACACTGTTGATAATCGATTTTAAAACTATATATGTAATCTTGATCTTATCCTAAACTATAAATTATGTCAACAAGTGAAAAACCAAAAGTTATTAATTACTAAATGTTAAATTCAAATTTATTTATTGATTACAATAACTCTGAAAGGCATCATGTTTAGTCAACAAAAAGTAACTTATAAAAGTGATGTATATAAAAATAAATAATCAATAATGTGTCAAGTTGTTATTGAATCATTTACAGCCTCTTTGGTGACCACATAATTGATGGGATTGGGAGTTGTGTTACATTGTTGTCGATTAAAAAAATAAACTTTGTAGTTTTTTGTAGCAAATTTGTTATACTTTCATGAAGATTTGTTGTAGGGGAAAGAATGGCCAAGAAATTGAGAATGATGGAAAATTTCGACGACGCATATCCAATGTTTTAATTCCCATCACTTAACTGTTGTGTTATGAACGTAGATTTGTCTCCAATCAACAAGTTGCCAAAATTAACATCGCTATAATTCTTCAAATGGTTTTGATTTAACGACCCATATCTGATAAAGTTTCCATCTTATTCTGTCTTAATATGAAAGTAGATTTATTTCAAATAAACAGGTTGGCAAACTTAACATTGCTATATATATTCAACGATCAAATAGTATATCGCTTACCGTTATCGCAAGTTCGCGCAACCACTCCTCAAATTCTAAAAATAAATTACTAGTTTTCTCATTTAATCAAAATCTCTCAAAAAATTGAATCTATAAATGTATATCATTATAAACTGAATCTACCTTTTCTTTTTAACAATAAATCTTTATAAAACACGTAATGTAAATTTATCATGCTAATTCAGGAAGATGAGTAACTGTGTATTTAAGAGCAATTGATAGTTCAACCAACGTAACAGCATATTTAAACTAAAGTCACCTCACTTGGTCATCGATCGTCTATAAGTCTATAATATGATTTTTAAGACAAACAGAAAACTTTATTTATTGGAAACTATCAATTTCATTAATAGTATTCAAATATATTGTTTATGAAGAAAAACTCGATCCAATACTTTACGATCTACGAATGGTATTGGAAGACAAACAACTATACAGTAAAACCTCATGATCACAAATGATACGTATCTTTTACTGTGTAGTAAGGTTCACCAATCAAATCATGAACGAACCAAATTGATCCTCTACTTTACGATCTAGGAATGATATTTGAATCTATAAACACCAACACAGTAAAGCCTCACAAGTCACAAGCACAAACATATTTAATCCTTATTTGAAAATTTAGACTGAATTGTTCATTTTATTACGAGACAAACAGTGGCCTATATCACGAATTCACATGAATTTATTAATGATGCCCTCTTGAGAGCTTGAACAAAAAGAAGAAGAATGCTTATAATGTTAAAAAGAAAAAAGAAAAAAAAAAAAACGAGTGTAAAACAATTTTCAAACTGATTTGCGCTCCAACGTTCGAAAATGCAATTGGGATCCTCGTGAATCCATCCAACGGTCACAATTCTCCATGTGAATCTCTTCAAGACCTTTTGTGTAAAATTTAAAATTATTCTCTTTTTCACCACTGCTATAAGTAAACGTGGATAATTTTTCCAGATCCCCACCAGACTTAATCCACCAATTCTCAGGATTTGTATTTTTTTTTTTATTAAAGTGAAAAGAAAAATATCTTTTTGCAACTCTTTTTTCTTTATTTTATGGATGGATCATTACACCTTCCTGTCTAAGTGAAGGAACAATAATAAAACAGTTTTTGTTTATTCCCCTTTGTCTCAATTCGAGCCAAAGTTAACTCCTGTCAGACTCCTTTNAAAAAAAAAAAAAAAAAAAAAAAAAAACTTATTTTTAACCATTTTCTCGTTAAACCGATCAAAACCCATTATCCCAAAATGCAAAACCTGAAATGGGTTTTGAATCTCTTGTTTGTTTCTGCTCTTCTTCGCAATCTCATCCACTCATCATCACAAGTGATCTGCTCAAGCCAAGACAGAGCATCACTTCTGAGTTTCAAGTCAAGCATCATCGAGGACACAACTGGAGTCCTGTCTTCATGGGTCGGCAAAGACTGTTGCAATGGAGACTGGGAAGGTGTTCAATGCAATCCGGCCACCGGAAAAGTCACCAACTTGGTGTTGCAAAGCTCCGAGAAGGATCCTACTCTTTACATGAAAGGCACATTATCACCTTCATTGGGAAATCTCGGATCTCTCGAGGTTTTGCTCATAACCGGAACCAAATTCATCACCGGTTCGATTCCAAACAGCTTCTCTAGCCTAACTCACCTTACACAGCTCGTGCTCGATGATAATTCTCTCAAAGGCAATCTTCCTTCTGGTCTAGGCCATCTTCCATCGTTGCAATCTCTTTCATTAGCTGGAAATCGCTTCTCAGGTCTTGTCCCAGCGAGTTTGGGGAACTTAAGAAGCCTCTCTGTGATGAGTTTGGCTCGAAACTCTCTCTCCGGTCCGATTCCAATGACTTTCAAGAACCTTCTCAAGCTTCAGACTTTCGATCTCAGCTCCAATTCGTTGTCCGGACCAATCCCGGACTTCGTAGGCCAGTTTCGGAATCTAACGAATCTTGCTCTCTCCAGCAACAGATTCTCCGGGGGATTACCGGTTTCTGTTTACAACTTGGGGAAGCTTCAGGAGATGTCGTTGGAGCGTAACGATCTCACCGGACAACTCTCAGACCGAATCAGCAATTTGAAGTCGCTCACTACTCTTGACTTAAGCAGCAACAAGTTCATTGGTCACATACCAGCATCCATTACAAGTCTCCAGAATCTGTGGTCTCTCAATCTCTCGAGAAACCATTTCTCTGATCCTCTCCCTGTTGTTGTAGGCAGAGGATTTCCTTCTCTACTGTCCATCGATCTTTCCTACAACAACTTAAATCTTGGAGCAGTTCCGAGCTGGATCAGAGACAAGCAGCTCTCAGATATCAACTTAGCTGGTTGCAAACTGAGAGGAGCTTATCCGAAGCTAACAAGACCACACGAAGTGACCTCGCTTGACTTGTCTGACAACTTTCTCACAGGTGATGTTTCAGCTTCTCTCACCGAAATGACGAATCTCCAGAGACTGAAGCTCTCAAAGAACCAGCTCAGGTTTGATCTCTCCAAGCTCAAGTTGCCGGAAGGGGTCTCTTCCGTTGATCTAAGCTCAAATCTAGTGACAGGCTCGCTTTCAAGCCTGTTAAACAACAAGACAAGCAGCTTCTTGCAAGAGATTGATCTCACCAACAACCAAATCTCAGGGAGGATCCCTGATTTCGGGGAAGGCTTGAATCTGAAAGTACTCAACATAGGGAGCAACAAAATCGGTGGACAGATCCCAAGTTCAATATCAAACCTTGTTGAACTTGTGAGACTTGACATCTCAAGGAATCACATTACAGGAGTTATACCTCAAGCTCTAGGGCAGCTCGCTCAGCTCAACTGGCTCGACCTCTCCATCAATGCACTTTCAGGAAGAATCCCAGATAGCTTACTGAACATAAAGGCAGTGAGACATGTGAGTTTCAGAGCCAACAGACTGTGTGGACAGATCCCACAAGGAAGACCATTCAACATATTTCCTGCAGCTGCTTATCTGCATAACCTGTGCTTGTGTGGTAAGCCATTACCACCTTGCAGGAAGACAACGAAGTGAAAAACAAACAACACACGTTATGAAGTGGCCAGTCCAACGCTGACTTTTATCTTAATCCTTATTACTTTTTCACCCATTTCTGCAAAATAGATGATATCTTCTATTTGTCTTTTACCTCTTTTACTTACAATTCTATTGTTTCAATCTCTACTTTTATACTTATCTGCTTCTGTTTTCATCTAAATAAATTATTATCACTTTGAACCAGCAGAGCATATTAAGCTGATTAAAGCAAGGATTCTAAACCAAACCAAAGCTTACAATTCTACATCACTGGTTAAACAAAAACATAAGCTTCATTACTGGTCCAAACAAAAAGAACCACAAAAACTCACTTCCTCTCAACTACTACCTTCAGTTTTCAGATAACTAATTCCAAGATGATAAAGGTTTAAAATTTACAAATGCATCATAAAGATAAGGAGTTAAATCCATTTCAATGACAGCCACAGAAAGCTTAACATTTCTAATAGTCATCCAAGATCTCGTCTTCCTCTTCTACTTTACCTTCAGCTTCTTTGTTGTCAACTTCCTTCTCCTCTGCCTCATCAGCATCATCAGATTGCTTCTCCTCATCCTCATCAGCTTCTTTCTCCTCAGCATCATCAACATCATCGGTTTGCTTCTCCTCACCCTCCTCCTAAACGAGTCACCAAATCATCTTAGCACTCAAGATTCTATGTTATAAACAAGAATAGAAGACAAATCACAATAATTGTAAAAACACATACTTCCTCGTTATCATCATTGCTCTCAAGTGACTTGTTATATTCTGCTTTTAGCTCAGCAGCTTTATCCAAATAGACCTTCTTCTCCTAAGAAGAACAAGGAACATAACCACAGTAAGTACACAGTACACAAAATCACCCTGAAACTAAGGAAAAAACATAGAAAATTTAGAGCAACTCACTTCCTCAGTCATAGACTTCCACTTTTCACCACCCTGCTTTGCCACCTACAATCATATACAAATCAAAGCCCAGTAAATACCATAAACATAGTACTCAAACGCAGTCATGAGCCCAGTTGTACAGTCTTACATCCTTCACATTAGAACTAGGATTCTCTGCCCTGAAAGTTTTACGGAAATCATTCCTGCAAAGTGAAAGGCAATATCAGCATCATCCCTAATCGGATATAACCATCAACAAAAGTAGTCGCAAGACGATTATGAGGATGAACATTACATGAAAATGAAGAAAGCAGTGAGAGGTCGCTTAGGCTTGTTTGAGGTAGAGCCCTTTTTCCCATCCTTGGCCTTTCTGAGTCTCTTTGGCTTAGGTGCATCAGATGTTGATTTCTTCCTAGAAATCCAATCAATTACAGAAATTCAAGACCACATTTAGATACATAGAATCCATTCACTAAGATACAATAAGGCTAACGAGTTTTACCTCTCTACAGGTTTCTTCTTAGCCTCCGTCTGTGTCTCAACAACTTGTGCTTCTGAAAAAACAACAATAGCCACAGAAATTGAGAACACAACTCAATCGGTGTAACCACAATACACGAAGGAAGGGTAAAACGAAAGATATGATTTACCCAGATTCACTCGAATCTTAGCGTCGAGACTGCAATTGTGCATGCTTATAAGCGCCACAGCTACGTTCTTGTTGCATCCTTCACTGAAATCGTTTCAATTCACACAAACACACTGAGAAAACAGAAACCTAATCGCCAAAACCCAAAATAATCACTAGATCTAGAAACCCTAAATCGAAGACTAATGAGAAATCAACAAGTCATATCTTAGCTCGAAACTTAAAACCGAATCAAGATAGATCAAGAAGAAAAAGGTACCAGCGAACGAAAGCGCTGCCATCTTTGGCGCGAAGTAGGGTATTGATGTTGCTGGATTCATCTTTGGTTTCGGCTTCCACTCTTTTCCTCGCCTTTGGTGCGTTTGTTTTCGTCGATGCGCCGGCCATATCTTTCCGAGAAATCTCTGTGAAATTTTATGACTCCAGAAGATCAAATCGAAGCGATGAGAAGAAATTTCAGAGAAGCAGCGAGAAGAAAAGGGAGTAATTGAGAGGGAAACGAAACCTAATTTTCCTAATTTATGGCGCCAATTTAATCCCGCGAAAATGTTTTTGCCGCTTCGTTTTGGTGCTTTTGACACCGATCTAATCCACCGTTGGTTTTGTATAAGCAATTCCTATAAACGGCCTCGATTATTTCGCGATTCTGCTATGTAAACATTTTTATTCGCGGTCGTCTTTTTTTTTTTCTTCTTCAAATGGGCTTTGTGGTTGAATGTTTGGTTTATGAGGCCCATTTATAGCCTTAAACTTGACAATGCCCCAATACAAAGAATAAGAATTAATTATCCGGCCCAATAAAAGTGCAACTATTTAAAATTTTGCCCTTTTTTTTTTTTTTTTTTTCAACGTCTAAATTTTGCTTGAGGAAAATAGTGGTGTGTTTTTGGATCTTCATGAAAAGTGAAAAGTGAAAAGTATACGGAAATATATATATATCAAACTTCTACTGATAACAGAAATATGAAGAAAAACAGAAAAACAAGAATACTGATAACAAAGATCTATTTAGTTCCCGCTTTTGACTAGGCCAGGCGTTAGGTTCTGTCCAAACGAGTATAGCAAATTTCTAAACATTGCCCTAGTTGTATTTTAAACATGATACATATCAAATTTCCATATATAAGTCTTAAATAAATGTTAGGGTTATATTATAAGGAAATTTTTATTATTAAAAACAGTGAAATTGGTTAAGTAAGTGAGTGGGTGGCATAACGGTAAAAGTAAAAGAGAAAAAGGCTAAGGAAGATAGGCATGTGGGGGATGTTGCAGTTGCAGAGCTGAGAAGACTTTTACGGGTTTTGGGTGATGGGAAGCTGTGACTTTACCACTCTTCGTTTACTGTGCCCAAACCCTCAGAGAATCTCAGACCCCCTAGGCCCTAACCACCTTCTCTTCTCTCTCTCTCTCTCAAGTCTCCTTTTTTTTCATGTTGTTTTTTTTTTTACTTTTTTTTGTTAAAATGTTGGGTTTTATTTTTACTCATCTTATTACTTAGCTTATTTCCAATCGATTTCTCTTTGTATAAAACACTGAAGACTGTTATAGATATAAATCAATTTTTTTCCATTTTATTGGGTCTGAGAGTACTATTATATAGACAAACTTACAAGTTACGATGGATTTGTGGAATATCTTATAGTTCACTATTCTTAACTCTCTCTTCTTTTTAAGTTTATATTCTCTCTCACTCTTTGTTGTTATCAATATGATATCATTGGGAGATTGATTATTGAATAACTCTTTACCTCCAACAGTAGAAAAACAAATTTAGAGGTTGGATGATGCAATTCAAATTTCAGAGACTAGTAAAAATTGATATGCTTTTTCCCATCTCCATCAGATAAAGTACAACGACAGATTGATATATCTCATACTAAAAATTAGCTTTCGAGAAGATGATTAACTTAAACAAGCCGTTATACATAGAATAACAACAAACCTATAATTAGAAACACATATATATCACACACAAGTTGATATATATAATAAGAAACATGCAGCAAGAAGACATTTTCAGTTAAAGAGAGTCGAAGTTAAGAGAATAGCTGAGAGGATCGTAGTTGAAACTGGTCTGTCTCTTATTCTTGTTTCTCTGTGATCTCATCTTCTTCTTCATCTTCTTAATCTCTGCTTTGATTCTCCACAAAATGCTTCTTAGTAGCTTCTTCTTCTTCCCAAGCTTCATCACCAATATGCAATCCATTTTCCTTTTTGTTTATCAAAAGTTAGAATAGAGAGAGCTGCAAAGTTAAAAAGAGTGAATAAAGTCAAATGTGGAGAAGGAAGACTACTTATAAAAGCAGTATCTCTGTACCAAGAGGTTAGTTGATGTTGACATCTCGCTTTTTAATTTCATATATTATTATGATTATCCATTTTCACGTGTCCCCCAAAAAACACATGTTCTCTCTAAATAATCTGCTGGTGAGATTTGTTTGCCGTTTAACAAGTTACTAATCCACAAAACAGTAATAATCGGCGATAAAAATAGGCAATGATAAAATAGGCAGTACTTGGGGGAAAAATAGGTGAAAGTGGGTAAGTTTCGCTTGTGGTTAAAGTAATTCCGTGCGACCAACTAATTTGTGTCTTTTAATTATCCCTTATATATTAAAAGAGAATCATTTTTTAAAAACAACCTTAACTTCATGTGTTAATAACAAAATTGCCATGCTGATGTGTCATCACATGGTTCACTCTCAAAGCTCTTTTTAGTTTAGACAAATCTTACTAGAGAATTACATAATATACCATTGTATAATATGTCTAGAAAATCAAATAGTATGTAACTATTAATAAAAAAATAAGATTCTCCTTCTTTAATTAACAATTACGAAAATAAGTAAATAAGGAAGATATGAGATTCACTTTAATTCTATCATTATATATCTCTTTTCATCTTTGTTTAACTTTATTTTATAAAATAATTTAATCACAATATAAAAAAAGAAATCTAATGAAAACAAATCTAAAACTTTTTCTGTATATGCTATGATTTAAATTTTTAAAAACAATAATAATCACTAAAATTGTTAAAATTTTTATATTGGATGCATTATTGTGTGGAGTTGTAAAAATATACAAAAAATAAATATACAATAATAATCATTTAGTAGGTAACCAAATGTAAATTATTTTTTATATTCGATTTAATATGGTTTTTAATTAAACTGTATAATTAAATAGAATAAAACAGTTTTTTATAAATATTTTATTTTGTTCAAAAATTTGAATATTACTCCATCTGTTTCAACTTTTAATACAAAATTAATTATATTTTTGTCATTTTTACAATTTGGATTATGCAGATTATTTTCTTATCGGTTAAATTGTCTTGAAATTATAATAAAACATGTTTAAGTTTTGAAAGAAAAAAAAATTGTTTTAATCCGTGTGCACACATAAAACTTATTATCTTATTATATTGTAGTTATTTGAGTTTTATATATCTTGATTAAATCAATCATATTAAATTGATGGCTACGGCTAAATCTTTAATTTTTTTTTACTTTTTTTAAAAAAATGGTTTAAGATGTTTAATTTTCACACTATAAATGAAAACAAAAATCAAAATAAGGTAAAAATCCGTCGCATAAAATTTTGAAATAATTAAATAGACATCTTTTAATAAAATACAAATTCAGAAATCATCACCCCGTGCAGATCGCGGGTCCAACCCTAGTAACCATATTATTGTATTACAAATCACTATATGTTGGACAATCATCTCATACTACACTATTATCTGCCAATTATACTTTTCTTTCCTTACTGGCTAAAGTTTGATAACCAATTACATTTTTATACTTTAGAACATTTTATTTTTGAGTTGGAAATTATGACATCTTAAAATGATAAATCATATTTCAGTGTTTAGTTTAAAGACATTTTTTTTTTTTGCAAATTCGCCACGTTCATAATTAATCCATAGCGACAAATACATGCATTATCATGTGAATAATTGATCTGTTGTTCAGAAAATCACATGCATATATAGTTAGACTATACAGTTTCATCAGACAATGAATTACAGGTGGGAGCTAATATTTGACATAAGACTGTTCATCAAAATGTAAAGCGTCTAATTAATGGCATACAAAATTATTAAAAAACATTACATGCATCTCGAGTCCTTGAGAAAGATGGTTTACGTCTTCACCAAAAATTCAACCAAATGATGTTACACCCACATGAAACAGTCTAGATTGTGATCGATAATGCGATAATTTGTTTAAACAAAGAAAATAAAAAATAAAAAATAAAAAAAGAAGAAGAGAGAATCTAAAACTACAAAAGAGACAAATGAAAGTGACCAGTTTGGTCTCGGGGGAAAAAAAGGAAGTTCGTAGAAGGTGAAGAAGAGTAAGTTGTACAGCAGAAAGCTTCTGTATGGTCCTTGTCTCTCAACGTAACAAAGAGCAGAGGCATGGGATTGCTTTGCTACCTCACAGTCAATTCCACTTTTTTATTTTTTATTATTATTTCAGATAAATAAAATTTGAAAACAGTTTTGTTTTTATTAGGTAGTTGATGACATTTCCGTTACATCATTTTGGTAGTTTCGTCTTCTCAAGAAATCTCTAGTTTGTTTGGTTTATTGCAGTTTTTAGAGTTTGTCCTTTTTTTTGTTTTATTATGTCTTTAATTTCTACGTGTGTTGTTCTTTCTCCTTCTTCTTCTTTAAATGTTATACATCTGATCTTGCCTCTATCACCTACCTTAACTTTAGTATATTAAAATATGTTTCTTATAAATATCTTAATGGATCAAATAAAGCAGATTGAATTATCTCTTGAATTAATGGTCCAAGAACTTTCTAATCTAACACCTGATCCAAGAACTTTCTCTTCAAAGTTGAAATAGCTTTTGCTCATTTTAGAATTGATTCCTTGTTGTTCGGTCACAACCGGCTTGTTGGCTCATAATCAAGAACATAGGATTGATTAAAACAAAGAAACCGCCGAAAAACTCTATTGTTGTGTTGAGAGAACACTGTAACATGTCTCTTTCTAAAGAGCAGAAACTCCAATGGTATTCATATAAGAACAACTAGAAGAACAATACACAGCCCAAATGGCACTCTCTCTATCTCTCTCTACACACCAAAGTTAGAGCAATGCAGAGATTTGTGCTTTTCCCAAAGCAAAGACAAAAGATTGGTGGCTGATAAAAGTCATGGAGTGGACCGGAGAAGCAGCTAACTTGGGGCATTTTAGCCTTCCAAACTCTTTTGGTTAACTTAGTAAGTATCAGCTTTTTTAGTTTTTGTTAGACTCCCTTTGGAACCAAATCCACCTTAAAAACCAGAGGGTTGGGACTTGGGACGATGAGGGATCTTCCACGAGGAAGACGGGCTTTGCTTTGCTTTGCTCTGCGTTCTTTAGTGATTATGATGAAACTTCCTGAAATGCTAGGTTGAGTTCAAGCACAGACTTGGCCACCAAACCTCCTCTTCTACACAGCCCAACACAGAGATACATGTGAGCCAACCATATAGATTCTTACAAGATTAATTACAACTGTGGAATCTTCAATCGTTCACTAAGTTACCTTGATAGAGAGGGAAGGCCGGCTTTGACTTTCTCTAGTTCCACAAAGCAACTACTGTAGCGCTCCATCCTACATACCAGTTAAACATATGTTGTTCAGTTCCAAGAGAGTATGCAATCGAAATCATGATAAGGTTGAAAGTAAGCCAACCTTTGCTCAGCTTCGATATCTACACCAACAGATGCTGGAGCTGACAGTGATGAGTAAATTGGTGACCCATACATTCTAACCAGCTTAAGCAGCAAACCCAGGGAAACGCTCAAATGCCTAAACAGATGATAGTGTTAAAAACATCATGAACACAAACCACAAATGTATTGTATCTATGATCCTAAAGATTCAAGCATGTTCAGTGTATTATATTTTCATTTACATTGATCAGACACAATTAACTTAGCAAGAACACTCTGTCAGAATTTCTTAAGAAATGTGAATGCTTACTGATCCATGTCACTCCCTAGAAGAGCTGTTAGAATGGGAAGAAGGGAGGTACAAGTATCCAGTGTCAAAATCTCATTTCTCTCGGTTATTATGCCAAGTACATCCGCAATAACCTGTAACCAAATGAATAGTAAGAGTTGCTTAAGCTGATAATCTTTTTCAGATACCCACCATTAATAGAGATACAAGATACTTACAGCATTATCAGCCATCTTCTCCATGGAACCTATCGAGTTTCTTACATCATTCCTTTCCCAATATCGACGAACTACCTGCAAATTTGGTGAATCATTTAGCAAAATAATAAAGTAGAAGTCTTTCTAATCCCTAAATCAGATCTCAACCACCCACAAAATCCACCAACACTGGGAAGGTATAATCTATAAACACAAGTAAATGAGATCCAAAATTTTCAGTCAAGAAACAGGAGAACATGCTCAGCTTTCTGCCCCCAGCTAAAATGATACAAAACTAGATATTCTTCGATGCCAAGTGTAGAATTAGTAACTCTAAGCATTCTAAGCGGTAGTGAATAGGCATGTGTATATGAAAAAATCTTTAGTATTGTAGCTACAGATTATCACAACTTGACTGCTTTCATGTCACCTGTAACTTAGCCAAACGAGATTGCATAGAGCTGACAAATTGATCGTGCTTCCCCATTATGTCTTCAACAATACTATCATCAGAAGGAGAATCATTCGCTTCTTCAACTGGCATATGGTTCCCTCTCTGCTTGAACTACACAGAAGGAAATACAATATGTATTATCTATTTTTCTCTGGATCTCAGAGGAGCAAAAGCATGAATGCATAGCTGGAAATTAGTAATATTGGAAAGTCATGTTTATTAAGATGTATCAATTGAAATTAAATTTATCAGAAGCAGTAGTTTCCTCTTTGTTCATTACTCTTATTCCGGTTTCCCTCTTTTGTTGCAATTTACAGTCAGTGTGTTATTGCATCAAGAACTCAAGCTGATAAAAGCAGGATTTAAGGATATTGTACCATATTTGAAGGGCGGATGTTTGGAGCAGGCCCATTTCCACCCGGGAAATTCGAAACAGGACCCTCAAAGTTGGAAAATCTTCCTCTTCTCTCCCTATTTATGACGAGTGACTGAAATCTTCCTGATATGGTAAGAGACATGAATGAGAACCAACTTATTTGAAAATAAAAAGATGAAAGCTTGCTCAAAGAGTTACCTCCTTTCTGACTTTCAGTGGGACTTGGATCTCTATGTGATTTGTGGCTTGCCAAGTCATCTGAAACAAAGACTAAAGCTTAGAACTGAGAACATCATCTATCAAACTCAACACAGCTACGGGAAATTTACAAGGGAAGACTAAACAAGAGAGTATCTAAATACATGCACCTTGAAACCACCACATTTTCTTAAACACTAATTCCTTCACTTTTTGCATGATTCTCAGCTAACATACAAGAAAAGATTCGAAGGCACAAGGACATACAGTTTTCATCGTGGTTTCTTGGAGGTGATCTCATCCTTGACCTTGAATCACTCCTACCATATCTTTTGTATCTAAAATCATTGATGTTTCGCTCAGCTGCAGCCCTCATGTCACCCCTGCCACCAGGAAATGTATTCTCATCTGGTACATTATTTGGCTCAACTGGCCGAGACTCGGACATTTCAAGAACCGAAATGTCTGAGTTATTTCTGCTGCTAGGTGACCTTCTAGAATCAGCCGCCTGCAACGAATAAGGCATTGTTCTTGCAATTATGTCAACTTCTGCTCTGGATTCAGTGGCCTGCTCTATTCTAGGGTCTGCTCTGGGGACAATCACTGGAACAACATCTGCTGCCTTATTGACAGGATTCGCCTTTGGGTTGGCTTTTGTAAAACTCTTCCTTGACGTTACTCCATTAGAGACAGTGGTTGAAACACCAGAAGCAGATTTTGAAACACTGGTTAAATTGACCCTATGAGGAGTGCCTGGTAGACTTCCCGTGGCTACAAACAGCAGACAAAACCAGAAATAGCATATCATTTAATCAGCGCTGAGATGAAAGTGAAACTAAGAAGAAAAGAGAAAAATGATTAAAGCAAGCATACATGACAACGTCCTTGACTCTTTAGCAACGTCTGAATTTTGAGAAACTGACAACCTTCCAAGAGGCTTTGACTCCTTCATCAAAGAATCTGAACTTTGGGATGTCGATGACCTTCCACTGGACTTTGATTCTTTTGTCGAAGGATCAGAGTTCTGAGAAACAGATAATCGTCCCAGAGACTTTGTATCCTTCAATAAAGGATCTATGTTCTGGGATACGGACAGCTTCCCAAGAACAGTCTTTGGGTTATTATCATTGAAAACTACTGGATCTCTTCCTGAGCAAGATTTTTTCTCTGGATGACCATTTGATTGAGCAGTGTCTCCAGCCATGCATGGCTCAGTACGCTGACCATGCATCAACAAATAAGTAAAGAATACAACCAAACAGCTACGGTTAAACAAAATAAGAAAATGAAATATATAGGGAGAAAGAAATACCGAGAGATCTACAACCCACACGCCTACACAACTTTGATTGAATGAGCAACCAAGAAGCTTTCCCTCGTGAACATTCATATCTGACAACCTTGACCATCCAACATCAACTCCATCGTGACATCTAATTGGCTCCCACGAGAAAATCTACAATTTGCAGAGGAACAAACTATAGGAGTAAGGTAAGGAGAGTAGGCATGTCTATTTTAAAACCAAAGGAGTATTCACAACAACGGATTTCGTTAAAGATATATGCAAAGTAAAAACTACATACTGCGTGTCTAAGTATAAAAGAATTTACCTTGAGACTTTCTTGCAATCCACAAAGCACCGTCTTTCCATCTGGATTAAAGCTCAGGCAACGGATCCCAGAAGTCTAGCAAAATGAGAATATTAGAAGGTAGAACGAAAATCAAAATGCCGCCAATTTAACTCAGCGTAAAACAAGTAGTACCTCAGGTCCACCAGAACCAATTAGCTCGAAAGTTTCAAGATCCCAGAATTTTACAGTCCTATCAGCTGAACCTGTTACCACAGGCAAAAACAGAATACTGTTAATACTAATTTACATATTCCATGTAAAAGTCTAGGTGAACGTTGCCAAAGAGAGAAGAAGTCAATATTAACATCATGTAAGGGGACCAGAAGGCAACAGGTTGAAAACGTTGGATTATACTGTCATCTACTCGACATATAGCACCATTCTGAAAATCTCTTACCCTTTATAATATGTCCAAAGAAGTGAAAAATACTTTGCATGCATAGGTTCTCCCAGATCTCAACTCAAAAAGATAAAAAGATAAAATGGCCACAAGGGTTTCAAGTATGCTAAAGAAGATGACGCCATGACAGATGACACAGGTATCTGAATAATTGGGTTGTACTACACTGGTTACCACAACGTTATATTCGTGTTCATTCACTCTTAGCCTAGAACTTTTATATGTATTGGTACCATGTATATCATCCCAGAAGCAGAGAGCGTAGGTGTTAGAACATTTAATACAAACCTGTTGCCAGCAGAAATTCATGAGGATGAAAATCTAGGCTTTGAATTTGCCCTTCATGACACTTAAACTCCGTCAACAGTTTTCCAGCTGTTAAATCCCACACCTGGCAAAACAAACTGCATCTGTAAATACTTTCCTATAGCATATTCAGCTCAGTTGCAGAGAGGTAACACTAAATACTCAGAACGTCATATATGAGGTAACACTAATCATGTCGACTAAGTAGCTGTGTTTTCCTCCGCAACAGACAAGATAAAAAACTCAAATCCAAAAAATGAAAAGTAACCACCAACATGAAAGCAGCTACCAACCTTCACAATGTTGTCCTCTCCTCCAGATACAACCCAGCGACCATCTGGGGTGAACCTGAGTACATTGACTCCTCGAGTGTGACCCTTGTAAGTATGGATGCAGCCCTTTTTTCTTATATCCCATATCTTAAGATTCGTGTCTAGTGAGCCAGACGCAAAAAACTCACCAAAAGGGTGAAAATCCACCGCGGTGCAATTCGACCTGTGACCAGTAAGAGTCCTGACAACTACGAGAGATAGAATGCATAAGCAATCGTAGGAGTCGAAATAAGAAGCGTCTTTTTGGAACCATTAAACTTACTCTTTGCCTCCTCTAAATCCCAAAGTTTGATCGTACCACTAGCAGCTCCTGCTGCAACTAAGACCTCCGAAGCATCAAACGTCACTGAATCAATTCCGCTAGAGTGCCCATACAAGCTCTGACAAACAACATCCACAATAGATGAGATGCTGAAAGAGAACTCAGAAAGAGAGAATCTCCTAGACCACAATCTACTAACTTATAAGCAATCCTATAAAGCTTCTCCTAAAACCAACTATGCAATGCACCAAGGCAAGCCAGGATAGAAGCAGTAGACGGAGAACTGACCAGAATGGCGTTGGGCTTACCAATAGCCCAGAGATTGACCTTGTGATCTTCCCCACCAGTTACTAGAACTCTGGATGATTTCCTTCCGATCTTGAGGCAATTGACAGCAGCAGAATGTGCCACAAATTCCTCTATGCAACACACAAGTCAAGGCTTAAGCAATGCAAGTAGATGAGACTCTAGTCAAAAACTCAACTTGACTTGAAAAGACTTAAATTCAAACACACAAGTCTCGAGAGGGGTCTTAAATTACTCCACGGGGAAAAAGCAACAAAACAAAAATCAAAAGGTTAGAAGATGAAAACAGATCTCGTGCACAATCAGAATCAAAGCAGCAGATCAAACACGGCACTTGTGTTGTTAATCAACGAATCACAGAACAAACCCTAAAAATAGAATCCCCAGAAAACATGGAAAAAAAAAAATCGCGGAAAGAATGAAAATTGGTAGAAAAAGGATACGCAGCTTGTAGGCTCGCTTGGTGGTCATGGCGGAAACGAAACCCTTGCAATGGAGGACATTCAAATTCCAACTCTGACCCAGAGGAGAACAAAAATTCCAAGGAAGCACAAAGCTTTCTCAAGATCTCCGCTTCTCAAACACTGACCCAATCTGAAATCTCGAATGGGGAATAGATCAAAAACCCATAAATCATTTGGGGAGGAACAGAAGAAGCCACGAGGAAGAAATGACGCCGTACCAGCAAAAGGGCTTAACTTCTTCTTCCAAAACAAAAACCCCAAATCTCACTCTCCTCTTCTCTCGAGGATAACAAATAGGCGAAGGAGAGAGATGAAATGGGTTGGAGAAAGGATGAGTTTTGAAGGAAGAGTGGAAATATCAGAGTCGCGAAACGTTGTTGTTGTTGTTGTGGATGTTCCCTTAGAAAATAAGAAAATCTAAGGGAGAAGAGAAGAGTAGTTGAACGAGTATTTTAAAGTGATTTCTCTTTCTCCAATGGCGATGTAAAAAAGGGAGGAAGAGAGAGAGAATGACAGAGAGCACAGCACAACGAAAGGAAGGAGAGAGAGAGAGAGAGAGAAGCGAAAAGGAGGCGCAGAGAGTCTTTTTAACCTTTGCTTCTTTCTCCCTCTCTCTATTTCAAATTCCAAAACAATTTTGAGTTTTCCTTACTTTCCATGCCATTTACATTTATTGACTATGAAGTATATCAAATAATTCCCATTTACATGTTTACAAATATCATGCTCTCTCTTTTTTTTTCTCGTCTAGTGACACTAAACATGAAAAATCGGTTCTCCCATATCATTTTGGGTCATGTTCTTTTTAGACGGTTATATTTATGAAGAATTATTGGTTTTCAGTTGAAAAATTAATATATTCTAAAATAATTTATGGTGAAAATATTAAGTTTTATACCATTTTTGATTTGTGACAGAATTTAGAAAAAAAACTTAGAAAGCAGAAAAACCATAAACTAAGAGCAACAGTGAACAAACGGAAGAAGAAAACCAATAAGCTAAACCCACAACAAAACGGACCAATGAATTTTTGAAGACGAAACACCGATTCTGAAAACCTACACTCGGAAATTTGCATTTGATATTGAAACAAAAAAGATTGAAGATATTCTACCAATCTAAAGTTCTGATCTTGCAAACTAACCCTTAATGTTTCTAAGTATTCACATTTGAAATTTCTAAATATTGCACATGATTTTCATGTTATCATTGGCTGCACCAACGGATCTTTAAAATCTAAATTGTTTATCAGTAACATTATATAGGTTTAAACACGAAACGTAATACAACGATAATATTAGCATAGGTTTTATTATGCTTCATGTCCTATTATATTCTAAAGTCTAAATAGAAAATATTTAGTGGAAACAATCTCAGTATATTTTGATTTAATGAACAAAATTATGTTTTTGCATATCAAATAATAGTTTTCAATCCTAAAAAGGTTTACATACTTACATTGCACAACTGAATTCCCGGATTGCAAAATTTAATTTTGAATGTGAAACTACTGTCGGTGCTATAATGGAAAATGGACATGTAATCATTAATATGTGATTATTGGTTAGATGATAAATATTTTATTATCATGGACCCCTGTCGATACTAGAGTTTCTAAATTTATCTTTTTTTTTTGGTCGATCTCATGTCTGAACAATTGGAAAAGCAAAGATAAAACGATCGGTGTATGTAATCCATCTACTATTTTATTCAATAGTATCCAAAACAATTTAGTACTAGAGTTGGACCCGCGCCCTGCACGGGGTGATGATTTCTGAATTTGTATTTTATTAAAAGATGTCTATTTAATTATTTCAAAATTTTATGCGACGGATTTTTACCTTAGTTTGATTTTTGTTTTCATTTATAGTGTGAAAATTAAACATCTTAAACAATTTTTTTTTTAAAAGTAAAAAAATTAAAGATTTAGACGTAGCCATAAATTTAATATGATTGATTTAATCAAGATACATAAAACTCAA
>OVBJ01001032.1:0-35652 GCA_900406535.1 Noccaea bulbosa | reverse complement strand
TGGTCGACGTAAATCGTCGATGCAAAACGTCTGTTTTGTTGTAGTGAACTGATGGCTACTTAAGAACGCTATAGACTTTTAGGAAATATCACTGTAACCTAAAAAAAAAAAATACGCGCACAGTGGAAATGATGAATCAATATTGATCACGAGATCAAGAAGAAGTTAAATGCTCGGAGTGGAAAACCCTATATTTCCTCCAGAGAGGAGTTATTATGAGGTGTATGCCATGAATAGTTGTGAATAGTTCGTTTAAATGTGCAGCTTCCCAATACAGTTAACGTAACCATTTTTATAAAAAAAAACACCAAATTGTATATAATTGAAGTGGTATAATATGAGGTCACGAATAGTGCGCACCATAAGCTAAATAGTTTTGTGATTGTTTTTTTTCTTTCTGTATCCAACAAAGTTAATAGTGTTGTGAAAACAATGAAAATTTCCTTAAGGGATGAATGTCTCAGACTTGTACGTCAAAATCATTGCTCTTACATTTTTGTGTATAATACGTCAAAAAAAAATCCCGAGTTTGTTTTCAAATTTTGTGAATCGAATATTCACAATGTTAAGTCCACGTCTAGGTTATGAATATCCAAGATTCGCATTAATACTTTTCTTTTTTAAATCATGTTTTTTTTTTCATGGGTATTGCCAATTTGACGAAGATGATCAATTAAACCCTGTCAATAATAACAGTTTACCAAACCCGTCACATCCAGTCGCTTTTACCACTTGGACAAATCTGAGTCTGACTTTGACTTTTAATTTTTGAAACATTACTTCTGTCTTGTTTATTTATATCTATATCTATTTAAATAGGTTATTTAGGTCCATCATAAGCATTGGTGCATTAATTATTAGTTTTTTTGCGAAAAAGGGCAATGAATTAGTCTTGATTCCTTGACTTAGATCTGATGGGATTTACTGTTGAAAACTCTAATGTCATAGATGCTGTAGCATCACCTGTCCTTCAAATACTGAATCATCCATACCTTCTGGATCCATCAGAGGGTCAGGTTAGCTATAATAACTAGACCTCTCCTTGCCTATTATTACCTCTCGATTTGGATCTGCAAATTTCGCTGCTGAGGTTCAGCTTGCTTATTGCAAGCGTTATACTTGCTGAGCTGTAATACATATATCACCAAATACCATTATTCTCTCTCCGCAACTGTTGTTTTGTCTCTATTTCTGTCACCTTTTTTAGGTTCTTATTTAAAGTGACCTCTTCCAGTTGCTTTGTTACTTATTTTGGTTTTAGAGTAAATATCCCTTACGTCCGTTTGTTATGGAGGTGGGCCAATATGTTTTAGGGGAAAATGCATACGACAAGCTTCATTGTTGAAATGTATATTGGTTACAAAAGAAATTTATATGTATTTGAAAAAACCTGAAACATCGTATATATGGCTCTTTAATATAACATTTGATCTTGAAGAAAAGAAAATGATTAACAAGAACTCAAACAATCAAACGCACCACTTGAGAACAAATTCACCAACCAAACTATAATATCTTCAAAAAAATCTTCTTCGCGTATATGCATGTACGAAAGTAACTAACGGATGGGTACTTTTATTTGTTGTTAAGATTGGTATCATGGTATGGACGTTGAATCATTTATTATAGACATATGAATATATGATAATCTGAGCGTTAGCCAAGTCGTGTTAGATTAGATTAAAAGTTTCGTTCCGTTGAACAGATGGAAGAAGGGAGCATTAAAGCATGTGAGGGTGGGGCAGGTAAGTGTCCTTCAAACACTAAGAAGTGGGTCTTTGCATTAGGTTTCTGACATTTTACCCATACTTACACCCATATTAACTTTTCAAAGATTTAACAAATATTATCATGTAAAGAGTACTTTTTGTCCTTTTTTAATTTCTTTAATTGCGACACTCTTAACGGACTTCGGTTTAGACACACCCTGAACCACCCATACGCTATCAGCCTATCACCAATTCAACACCAATATTATGTTATCATACTCATATATTTAAACAAAACAAAAAACAGAAAAAGATCAGACTGACTCGTATATATTTTATTTACTTAAGTTTGTAAGCCGTTTATGCTTTTCTCTCTTAGGAATCATTATTTATGTAAAAGGAAGCTCAACTCTATAATATAATGTTCAACCGTAGTATGTATATTGTTCATAATTCTAGTTTGAAGTAGGACATATATAAAATGGCATTAGAGAATATACTGTCCTCCAAAAAATTGTGCCTGAAGTGAAAATGGAGGTGGGTTGGAAAACAACATTTGTCATGCAATAAAACTGTAATCATGGATCAAGTTCAAGACAAATTTAGACGAACCCATGAGTTGGATGTCGGTTATGAGTTTTAGAGCTAGCAAAGGATTCAAAATATGGCTCTGTCAAGGGGACACACCTAACAGAATCTCATGGATTAGCCTTTGTCTTCTGCTGCTCCCTTACGCCCCACTACTTGTCATATTCCTTCCTTTTAATAAAAAATATAAATTAATATCCCTTATTTTATTTCAAAATCAATTCGTTCTTCATTATTGTCCTTCCATATAATTTTATATATATAACACAGAACATTTTCGTACCAAGCTCAACAGAGCCTTATTTTATAGCCATGATCTCAGGCCGGGTCGTACCCCACCTTCATATAAAATTGTTTAAATCTGACTGTTGACCATAATATTAAATATTATCCACCGTTATGTTTTTGTAAATTTATAAATTTATAAGATATTTAACGTTACACACTAGAAAATTGAGTACATTCCTTTACGATAAGAGTAATCAAATCATAGGTCCGATAAATCATATATACACATACCCTAAAAATACTAAATGAAATCCTCAAAATTTGAAGGGACCGGTTAAGTTAAGATTTTTGGAGAACTAAGTCCGGTTATGGAAACAAAGAAGTAGTGTGATTGTAACTAAAAATACCAATGAGGTTAAGAAAGATGGTAGTATTTAAGACAAACTTTATTGATGATGGATGTGAAAATAGGTTAGTATAGAGAGATCGTAGGGGCAAAGAGGCTATGAGATTAGATGGGTCATTGATTCATTCATCTTTGAAAATTGAGAGGGATAGACTTTACTGTTTGGTTACCTTTCACGTCATCTCTTTTTGGAAACTCCAAAAACAGTATGAGTTTGTGTGTGTCTTCGTGATCTGTTCCCACCATTTATCCTCTCTGTCTCTCCACTTCCTTTCATTACTCTCACTTTCTTTCACTTTCTTGTTCATTTCTGTTTCCTCATTAGTTTGTCTTCTTTTAATCACCAAAACAACACCATGTTGCATTTACTACTACAAAAATCTCTCTACACAAACTGGACCTAATTAAACCGAACTGATCCTCATCTATTTGTTACATAACTACGAATTCTTAAACAAAGCAAAAAACTACAGCTTTAATTTGCGCTTAACCGTTAAAAGAAAATAATTGAATGTATTTATTTTCACTTATTTTAATTAATTTTATAATTTTGGTTATAAGTAACAGCATTTACATTTTTAATAAATATCTTCAAACATAAATAATGGATATTACAAAATAATTTTGATATAATTGACATAAGTAATTGACTAGTACAATTGACTTATTTGAATTTACAAGCTAATTATTTATAAGCTAACCAATACTTGAACTGATTCAAGTGTGTAGGATTGTTTGATAAATTTACTTGTGATCGTGCGTGTGTGTTGTACAATAAGGAAATTGCACGTGATTTTTGTGCGACATCACACGCCAAAATCGGGCCATGGGGACGCATCACAGTTGAAGAGAAAAGACTTCTCCTTTGAGTTGAATTGGATCCTATGTTACTCTTACTGTGCACGTGTTCGTCATCTCCACCTTTCATTAGCCATGACCGATAGATATTGTAGGCCAAAGCTATAACCAATACTTCCTCTTTGAACTGAAACGGATTTTAATTTTCTAAGAACTAATTAGTAATTACAATATGCTATTTAATTTGCATTGGCTACTATAATTTGAATTCAGTTGTGTCGTGTACTGTTAACACTTGATGCTTTTCGATGACGTATTATACACTACAGGTTACAAGATTTTGTAAATATTGTAGACTTCTACACAATTTTAAAAGAAAGACGACTCTTACAAATCCTTCTTTTGTCCTCCAAGTTAGTGATTACTAGCCATAATCAAGCGGCAAACATCAAATTCTTTTATCCTCCAAGTTATATTAACTTCTTTTATTAACAAAAAAAAAAAAAAAAAAAAAAAAATTTACTCATGAAGGATTATGTATACATTTCAGATTTGACATGGTTACTAAGAAATCCATAGATGTTAAAACAAATGATTTTTTTATAATAATCTAATAAACGACACGGATGAATTAAAATCTAGCTAGTACTAGATTACTAACAAATTAAGTAACAAAGATGGATTCGCACAGAACAAAAGAAGAAGCAACGTCGGAAGTCCCCATTCTCCCGCTCGCTAGTGGCTCGGTCAGCTGGATTGTTTAAGCCTTTTTACAAAACAAAAGAAAACATACTAGTGTGGTTCCCCATATTTTATTCACAATTATCTCTAAACTTTTACACTAAAAATGTAAGTAAGAATTTAGAAAGACAACCTTTGTGGTGCTAGTTCTAAAAAAAAAAAAATTAAACAAAGCTGCATAACTTCTGTTTCAGAAAATTAAAATTAAAAAATATATATATATGTGTTTCAAAAGATTGACCGATAACAATATTAAAGAATACGTAGTGAGTTCGGTTATTCTGCCCAGAGGATCGTACAGCTCTGCGACCCTTTTGAATCTCTTATATTATTCCCTCTGTTTCACAATATTTGATGTTGTAGCTTTTTCACATAGATTAAAAAATATTTAATGTTAAGTTATTAATGAATTGATTTCTTAAACCAACTATGTCGACACCAGAGGAGTGGTCTGCTTTCTCAATTTTACTGGACGAGATAGACAAATGCAAGCGAGAATTCACATTCTGTTCCGTCATGCATATCTCAAAAACCAGGAATACGAGGACAGATAAGTTAGCACGGAGTGCTCGAGATCTATCTTACAATGTGTATTTCATAAATTCTACTTCACCGACCTGGATTTCCGGTCCGGTTTAAGAGTATTTGCTGTTGTCAAAAAAAAAAAAAAATTCTTAAACCAACTATTTTTCATTCAACACTACCCAATAGTATTTAAGTATTCAAATACTTTTAGCTTTTTGTTTTTGAAGTTTGTCACTAATTAGCCAAAAAGTAATTTTAAAAAGCTAAAACATCAAATAATATGGAATAAATAAAAAAAGTTAAACATCAAATATTAAAGAACAGATAGAGTAGTATTTAATGGTTTCGTCTGCCAATTGGGGTTTCTGGTCAAATACGAAAAGGTCTTTAACAGATTATCTATTTACTTTTTTTACTGTTCATTCTCATGACTTATATACCTTTCCTCGGCCACACCTCTTATCTGTATCTGGGATAATTAAGGTTGGGAACTTGGGAGTGTTGTTATATAGGGCTGATAGTTTCTATGGAATAGCATTTTTACTTTTTCGTAAAACTTTATTAAAAAGGTAAAAAGTTTTTATTCATTTATCAAGTCTCACAATTTTTACTTTTGCTTATTTTTAGAATTTAGCCACGTTGGTGGCTTTGTGCAATGTTACGGGAGAAGCCCATTTAAAAAAAAAATCAACTAAGTCTATTTTGTATACACTTTTGTCTAAGAAAAAAAAAAATTGTAATTTCTGGAATCTGGTTAATAAATTTAATTTCATGAAACTGCTTAAAGGAATACAATATAAAAATATACATGAAAAACCAGGATTCTTTGGTGCACATGAAATGAAGAAAAGTTTAAGCGATGAATTAAAAAGAAAAAAAAAATCAAATCGAACAAAAAGATGGAGGGTTTAAGAAATAAAGAGACGTTTTCACAGGAACAAATGGTATAGAAAAAAGAGAAAGGAAAGAGAGACAAGTGGGGATTAAGATAGGAAAAGGTAACGTTTAAGGAAAATGAAAATGAAAAACAAAAGTGTCCGAGAATTGGTTGTATTAAGAAGAGACAGACTCATATACCCTCAATATTAAACTCTCTCTTTTGCCTTCATCCTTTTTTGGTAGTTACTCTGCTTCAGCTTTTCTGTTTTCTTCCATCTGATCATTAGCTTCTTCTTCTCTTCTCACTTTGTACCTACAACACATGCATTAGAGGATTTAATTCACATAATGACGTATGATTCGTTTGGATTTCGTCCAAGATATTTACACATTTATTAAAAGTGCTTTAATAAGATTATACTATATTGATTTCTTTTTTTTCATAAATATTTCTTTTCTTATTACTCACTGTTAATAATATATATAAACATTTTTTGAAATGACTTTCTATCAAACTAAAAACAGTACTGAAAGCTCATTTTGGTTTTGCATATGGTAAGATTTTATTCCTTGAGATTTCAAAGCTAACTGTTTGCCATGCTAGGAGAAATGCCATGATCCGATGATGTTGACGGGAGCCAATCAGAATTGACTATTCAACATGTATTAGAGTGATGTAGATAAAACTTTTGTAGGATTTATCTTTAGATAATTCGTGATATCACCACTATTGTGCTTTCTTGTAGAAGATGAAGACTTGATCGCATCCAGACCCTATTAATGACGGTCTTCTGTTCAATTGCGGTTATGGGCAAATAATCAATTGCAGAAAGAGTGCTTCAGAATACGGATCTTATATGGATTTGATAGATAATCTTGAGAATAGATAAATTACAATTACATCTGAATTATTATCAGAGTATATGGACATGTATATAATAACTAATTATCTACGAACCTCAATTACAGAATGTGAATTAATTTAACAAGTAATTTATTACAAAACTTTTACACTTCTATGAAAGTAGGAACACCTGAACAAATTTGTATAACAGTCCACAGCAAAATCGAATAACGATAATGCATATGCTGATATGCACTGGCTTATTACAGTTGTATATAATAATAATGTATAAATGCAAAATAACTATGGCGTTTGAAGCAGTCCGTGACAACAGTCCATAACCCTTTTTAACAGTCGTCAGAAAAACACGGTCGCGACATGTACATACACGCACATACCTAAAGCCATACGTAACACACACCATATTATATACAAAAGATATTCTATATATTATTTATCTATTTTTCAAAATATTTATGACACACATTTACGTATATATATACGCAAATGCACCGCGTAGTCTTTCTCCTCCTCTAAATTGGTAATAATCTAAAGCTGACGTGACATCTCTCTCTCAAATCTCAATAACACTTCTCTATCTTCTTCTTCCTCTCTCTCAAACAAAAATTCCATGTTTATGTCGGAAAATCATCGGTGGATGGATGAGATCGCCGCGGCGAGAAGAGAAGCTTCTTCTTGGGACTTCCCTTTCAACGACATTAATAACATTCAGCATCATCGTCACTGCAACACAAGTCACGAATTCGACATCTTGAAGAGTACTCTTGGAGACAACGAAGAAGAGAGTAATAATCATAACCCTAATTATAGTAACAGCGAGAGTGGTAAGAAGGAGACGACAGATAGTGGACAGTCTTGGTCTTCGTCGTCGTCAAAACCATCGATCTTGGGGAGAGGACACTGGAGACCAGCTGAAGATGTTAAACTCAAAGAGCTTGTCGCCATTTACGGTCCACAAAACTGGAACCTCATAGCTGAAAAACTCCAAGGAAGATCCGGTAATTAAAATCAATTTTTTTTTCTAATGGGTCTTTCAAAAGTTCATCAAAACCTATCTGTTTGATCCATCTGGGTCAATAAAAAATGTGAGCTTTATTAAGATCTGGTAATAAAATCATATATTTTTCTTAAAAAGAATTCCTTTTCTGGGTATATTCTCGGTCCAATCTGAGTCATAAAAAAGGAAGTCAAAGATGTGAGCTTTATTAACTAAATTTTAGTTGTTGGTTAAAAAGGTAAGAGTTGTAGACTACGGTGGTTTAACCAATTGGACCCGAGGATAAACCGAAGAGCTTTCACGGAGGAAGAAGAAGAGAGGCTAATGCAAGCACATAGGCTTTATGGTAACAAGTGGGCAATGATTGCGAGGCTTTTCCCTGGTAGGACTGATAATTCTGTCAAGAACCATTGGCATGTTGTCATGGCTCGTAAGTATAGAGAGCACTCCTCTGCTTACCGTAGGAGGAAGCTTATGGTTAATAATTCGCTTAAACCTCACCTCACTAATCCTAACCCTAACCCTAATTACCACTCTTTTATCTCTACAAATCATTACTTCACTCAGCCTTTCCCCGAGTTTAATTTGACTCAACACCTGGTTAATAATGCCCCTAACTCGACTGACCATAACCAGCTTGTGTTGCCTTTTCATTGCTTTCAAGGTAGAGTATATTGCTCTTCTTCTCTTTCATGTTATCTTAATTTTCTCGGTTTGCACATTTTAATTTTATTTTATTTTTGGTGTATCTACAACGATCAGGTTATGAAAGTAATGAGACTCCGATGGTGGTGAGTATGTTTGGTAACCAAATGATGGTCGGTGATAACGTTAGTGCCACATCAGATGCGTTATACAATTTTCCGTACATTGATTCCACGAACCAAGAGAAAGCGGAGCCAAATGTGCCGATGAATTGGATTGGAATGGAAGCGGTAGATGAGGAGGTGGTCGAGAAGGCTAAGCAGCAACCACATTTTTTCGATTTTCTTGGCTTGGGGACGGCGTGAATCTTGAACAAATTGGTGTAAGCTAATCATTTAATGACAGTGATTAATTTGGTTACAAACTTACAATAAAGCAAGAAGTTAGCTTTACTAGCTAGAAAGCAAATAAACCAATATTCCTTGTCCTTGTCGTTGAGTTTGTGTTGTTAATTAGTATATAAACTGTAGAATGTAGATTAGGTGTTGGCTGTCTAGTCTAGTGTAACAATTGGTAAATTCTCGTTTTTAGTAACTAAAGAGATTATTATAAGAAAATGTGATTTTTTAGTGATGAAGAGACGTAAAATATGTGATGAGAAAAACAACGAAAGAGAGGTAGAGAAGATAAATTAAATTAAAAGAGTGTAGATGTAAAGAGTTGGAGAAAGAGAAGAAGATGCGTAATTCAGAGATGAGGAATTGCCAAAGATTGAGGCAGGGATTGTGCAACAGAAATTAAGGCCAAACATGAAACATGCAACCAAATCTCACACACATATTGCATTTGTTTCTTCCCTCCAAACCGTTTTTCCAACTCTTCAAGCTTCTTACCTATGTGTCTCTCTCATGTCACGCGGGACCACACATGGCCACACGTCCCTTTTTTGTTAAAATTTATCCCATATTGTTAATATAAAGGTATATTTGAAGTTTTTTTTTGGGGTTAAAATAGTTTTGGTTTTGAATATGAGTTTTTGCTAGTCTATGATATCAATTACTGTTGTTTTAATATTTATTCTTAAAAGACAAGCAGTTATTAAAAATTCTGGCTTTCTAAAATGGAATTTTTTAGTTATTCATCATTTCAATTGCAATATTTAGATTTACAAACTTGACAAAAAAAAAAAAAAACAAAAAAAAAAACATTATATATTCTGGATAGAAAGGATGTTAAAATCCGTGGTATCCAGAAAAAAAGAGTGAAAATATTTAGATAACTGGTAAGATCTTGCCAAGTTGCCATAATTTTTTTTTTTTAATGACCATGAGGTGATCCGGGTTTTAACAGGTGATTAATTAGTCCCCTCAAGATGGAATGTACTTGTCCAGTATCACACTAATCGGATATTCTAATGGCCTAAAACGTAGCACCATTACGACTGTCCAAACGGAGAATGTTTAAATAATTTTAACGCTTCAGGAAATAATCACTTCCTATTGGATCTAGTATTTATAAAAATCACTCCAAATCCAAGATTACTAATCATTTGTACAAATTCTTTAAAATCCCACCTTATTAGAAAATTAGGATTTAATTTATATAAAAAACTGTTTTGAAAGATTTGTGAGATATTTTTTAGTTAAAAATAAAAAGATCCAAATACTATCTTATGAGGTGAGATTTTTTAAATTCTAAATCCAAATAACGCCAAATCATTAATACAATAACCCCCTAAATATTTTCACAGTTTTTTTTTGTAAACCACACACTTTTCCATCCTTTGTACCAATAGATAAAGGTATTTTGCATCAATAAACCTACTTTCAAAACATTATCTCACAAACCTTTTAGTTAAAACTTATCCGTGGCTGCTTCCTCATCGGTATATTACCATTTCCTTATCGTGTTAATCTCATTTCACGTTATTCTGAAAAACGTCAGGATCATTTTATAATAATTCGTCCACCAATGAACTTTTACCATTCACACGTAAACATGTATAATCGTTGACAAATTGGGCTCACGTGCAACAATATTGGTTGTGCATTGTATAAACAAAGGGATATTAGAGGTGAGAGCAATCCCACCTGAAGGTACTTTCGATTTCAAATTTCGTGTCAATCTCCGTAAACCAAATTATGTGTGGTCCGGAAATCAGGCGACATTTGATATTTTCTACTCTCTCGTTTCTAAAAACTTGATGTTTTAGAATTTTGTTTTTGTTCCACAAAACTTAAATTTTTAGATTTATTTTTATTGTTTATTAACAAAAGTAATTTGGTTGTGAAATCCAAGAATATTGTTCAATTGCTATTGGTTCATATTAATGATAAAGTGGTTAGTGAGAACAAAATAATGCATTTAAAGTTATGTATTAATTACATCTTAATCTAAGCAAAATCTGTATAACATTAAGTTTTTAGAAACAGATGGAGTAGTAATTAGAGATGTCCAGGAATAGAACTCGGCTGGTTCCAGAGGCACTTGTTGCAGTAAAATATTTACGTTAATATTAAATTTATAAAAAATCTAAGATACACTTGTATAAAAGAGGATAATACTTACAACGTCGATCGTAAGAGATTTCAGTTTAGGAGTATTCTGGAGAAAAAACACAAGTGGTTCCAACCAATCTACTGAATCATCTAGACAAAATAAGTGAAACTCTATGAGCCGAGAGAACTTAATGGCGTTACAATATGAAACCTGTGGTAGAAAAAATAATAATAACATTAGTAGTTGACGTAGTAACGAGGAAGAGGGCCAGGGATATAAGTAATAGGCTAATAGCTACCATTGATTTGGTCAAATGTAAGTCCAGATGTATAAGAGAAGAAAGAGATCTGAGAAACTTGTCATCGGGGTTATGAACATCGCTGATGTATGCCACATTAAGACATGCAATGTTCTCTATCAAGCAGTCTTCCCAAACATCAATTAAGTCCAATTTTGTTAATGCAAGGGAATCTATTACCAACGACCCAAGGAGATCGTCATCATCCATCCTCTTCGTCTTCCTCGATCTTTCACTTCCTCTTCTTCATCCTTTTTCCAAGAATAAAATAATGTATGTAAGGAAGACACTTTCACGATAATGTTTTTCAAGTTGTCATCCTTATTGTAAAGGTTGTATATTGAATTGATTCTGTTTACAAGAGAGGAGGCTACAATATATACACACATGGAACTAGGGTATTACACATATTTACAGTAAATGAGAATATACGACATTACATAAGTGGCTCCATGACTCAAGCAATCAAGGATATGATTGATATCCTTAATACACCCCTCAAGATGGAGGAGGTTTTCCAACTCCAATCTTGTCTGAAAATGATCTGAACGCTGTCTTTAGGAGAGGTTTGGTAAGCACGTCAGCCAATTGGTCTTTTGTCGAGACATGAACAACACGCAGAACTCCGAATTGAACTTAATTGTTGTCTAATGAAGTGGTAGTCTAAGACAACATGTTTCATAGGGAATGGAAAACTGGGTTGGCACACAAGTATGTGGCAACCATATTATCACAACAAATAACTGGAGCTTGTGGAGGGGAAAGGTGAAGTTCGTGAAGAACTGAGCAAATCCACTTTATTTCAGAAGATGCATTTGCAACTGACCTGTACTCAGCCTTTGTGGATGATCGAGCTACGCTCTTCTGCTTCTTTGATGACAAGTGACATGATGCTTGCCAAGGTAAACCACATAGCCAATCGTGGAGCTATATTTGTACATTTGGAAACCACATAGCCATCTGCATTTGCCAAGGTAAACCACATAGCCATCTGCATTCCCAGCCCAATCAGCATCCGCATAAGCATGAAGAGACATATTTGTACATTTGGAAAGAAAAATTCCATGATCTGATGTGCCTGCCAAATATCTCAGAACACTTTTCACCACATTCCAATGGTCATTGGAGGGAGAATGCATGAATTATGAAAGTTTGTTGACCGCAAAGGAGATGTCTGGGCGTGTGAAGCCGAGATATTGAAGACTACCAACCACAGTTCGATACTCAGTGGGATCGGATAGATGTGTACCAGAATGAATCCCAAGCTTAGGCGATGTTTCCATGAGTGTGGACACAGGTTTGTCTCCTATCATATTTGTTTTCTCCAAGAGGTCGAGAACATACTTTCCCTGACTGAGATAGAAACCAGATGAACTACGTTTTCATTCAATACCTAGAAAATAATGAAGTTCTTCATGATCCTTAACTGAAAAACGAGTGGAATGTCATCGAGAGTTTGTTGGACCATAATAGAATCATTACCAGTGACCAAAATATCGTCGACATACACCAAGAGATAGACAATGGACTTCCCTTTCTATAAGATAAACAGAACGGTGTCAGAGACGGCATTAGTGAACCCAACTTCAACAAGATAAGTACGCAATTCAATGTGCCATGCTCTAGGAGCTTGTTTTATACTGTATATCGCTTTCCTAAGTCGACACATTCAAGCTTCGCGACTTGCTGTTTCTGTGGAATCCATGGATTTGGTCTCGATGCAATAGTATGGTTAAGTCTTGGTTGTTAAATGCGGTCTCGCCTCAGATTTATTGTAGTGTTTTGAGGATGAATGATGCTACTGATATTTGGCGTGATCTGCGTAGTCATTTCCACATGAATAATTTGCCAAGGACTTTCAATATCACTCAAGAGATTCAGGATCTCCGCCAAGGATCCTTGTAACAGTCCGAGCTAACCCAGGCCCACCGCCAAAGGCTCACCGCAGGGCCATTCGGCCTGTTAGGGCTGCAGCTCAATACACCCCAACCCCTCTGGTGTATAAGGCTCAGCCATTATACCAACCCAGGTTGTTGGTGAGGTTCGAACACCCTACCTCACCCTATAAGTAGCCCTGCCACCAGGAATTAAAGGGTGAGGTCTCAGGTTCGAGTCTCACCAACAACCTAGGTTGGTATAGTGGCAGTAGCCTTAGCCTTAATCCTTTTACACCAGAGGGGTTGGGGTGTATTGGGCTGCAGCCCTAACAGTGCTGGACCGACGGTGGGCCAAACTGGTTTTGAATAAGAGAGAAAATATCTTTAACAAACTTTCTCCTCAAGCTCTTTCTCTCTAGATCGTAATAGTTATAACTTCAGCTTCAAGTTCTGTCACCATCGCAAGCAAGGAAAACGATTCTCTATCGAGAGTTGTATGGCTTTTCATGACTAAGAGAGCTGTGAATGAAAGTTGTGGAAAGATCTAGAGAACTTTTAACGGGACAAACTTTTTTTGTGCAAATTACTAAAGTTACTATTCTAATCCCTTATATATCTATATATAATAGCAAACTGAATAAATGCCTTTCGAAGTCGTACGTACCTTTTCGTTTTTAACTGTCTCGCCTATAACTGCTCATCTAAAGAGTTGTGTCTTTCTAAATCATATCTTTTCGCTTATAACCGTCTGACTTGACGAACAGTCGCAACCTTTGTTCCTTTAATAATGATGTCTTTTCACTTATATATATATATATATTGTTTACTACATTTCTATCTATCAATTTCATCCCAATTTTTTTTTTTCTTCTGATTTTGCTTGTCCTTTTTCTCTCACCATCGCTATTTTTTTATAATTTTCCTACTTACGTTTGTTGACACATTCATCCGTTTGGTTGAAAATTTATTCCTTCTTCTTTGGTATGTATTCCTTTCTAAAACTCTTTTTATTGTTAATTGCTGGTTTCTCATAGCAACTGATTTTTCATCAATCATATTTGCACTTCAAATATATGTTTTTTGGTGGCTACTTCTCAACAGTCACCAATCAATGTCTTCGTCGATTTGCCGTTGTTCCTGATTTTTATCCCCACATTCACACCACCTTCATCGTTCTTTCTTTTGTCTACCATTAACACTATATTTATCCCTATATTGAGACCATATCCAATATAATTTTATAAGAGAGAAAAAGGAATGAAATGTGGGGAAGAAAAGGAAAGAGATGAAGATGTGTGAAGTCTGATATAATTATCACAATGTTTGGTTATAATATCAAGCGAGAAATCACATGTCAGCCCTATAACAGCAAACTGAACAAATGCCTTTTGTGTTGGTACATTTTGTTTTTTAACTGTCTTTTCTATAACCGCTCATATAAAGAATTGTAGTCGCATCTTTTCACTTATAACCGCTAAATTGTTGAAAAATTGTGCTTTTTACTTTTTAGTGATACCTGTTTAGTACAATCTTAGAATCCTCTGAACCTTTTTTTTTGTTGATTTGCTTGTCCATTTTCTATCATCATCGCTGTACTTTTTAAGAATCTTTTCTTACATAGTGGTTTGTTACCTCAGTCATCTGTGTACTCCAATATGGCTATGGCTTATTTACAAAGATTGTGATTCAAGCAACTCTCATATATCTTGACTTGCGAAACAGTGTGGAAAAAATTGTTCACAAACCGTTTCAATTTAAGTGGGCAAATATATTTTTTGGTTTTTAATTTCTTAAGCCCATGGCCAATTGTTCTGAGGAAATCAGAGGAGAGAAATAGAAAAGGCAGGTGAGAAGGGAAGAGAGTTGTGGTGATCGGTGAAGAAGGGACGACAGAGAAGGAGAAGAAGACAACACGTACAAGGAGAACGCCGGCGTCCACGCAGCCACCATCTTCCATCGCCGCCTTTTCTTATCATCACTGTTTCTGTTGCACAACAGGCTACTATTACATTCCTGGTAATAGAAATCTGTCGTGGTTGAGTTTATCTGAAAGAGAAAACTCCACTTGCTTGCGCAGCAAGAAATCTTCGCTTTGTTTTTTTTTTTCCCAAGAATTATTAATAATTGAAGATTAGTTGTTGTTTTTAGTTCAAGTTCTTCAACGATTTCTAGAAAGTTCACTGAATAGCCTGTAGTGTTTTTCCAGATTTTTTAAAATCTCCATTTTTCCCAGATCTTAAGATAAATGAAATAATTTAAAGTCAAGAAAAAAATAGGAGATTAATATTATTGGATATCTAATTGTTTTATTATATTAAATTATGGTAATTAGTGCTAACATTTTAGTAAAAAATATTTACAAATTATTTAGTTAAAATGTTTTCGTTAAAAATATAAATTTTTAATAAAATTTAATATTATATTAAAGAAAAAATGAGTTCCGGAGCGATCGCGCGGGTTCAATACCTAGGTAAAAGAGAAACATTTATAATAAATAACCTTATACTTATATGTTATTAACAACTTTGTCATGCTGAGGTGTCAACACCATAATTATTTTAAGATAAAAAAACATATTTACATACAATGCAATTGCTACACTATTTTTAATTTGATTACAAATATCAAAGATCTTCCACTAAACAACATAAACAATATATGAAATAATTATTATAAAATATTTTAAAAGTCAAATATTGATAGAAATATTTCGAAATTAATTATAGAATTTTTTTTCCAATATATAAGATTTGTTAACATATTCATTTTTATATCAATATATAACCAATTGATAATATATTTTCACTTAAAAATATATATTATGTAAATATTATTTATTATAAAATATTTCAAGAATCGAATACTGATAAAAATAATTCAAAATTAGTGATACAATTTTTTTTTGTTCAATATATTGGATTTCTGAATATATATATATATATAATGAATATATAGTGAATTTAATTGTAAACATGATTTTTTCCCATATATAATTTTATACAAAATTATAAATTCATTTTATTTTTCTAAATAATAATTATAGATTTTTTGAGATTTTCTAATTATATAATGATTTCGTCAATAAATATAGTATCTTATATGAAAGTCTTATGTGTAGATTCAAATATATATTATTTTCCCTTATTAATAATAAATTAACCTATAAATCAACAATAAATTATCATGTTTTTAGATTTTTTTAAGAAATACACCTTTTATGGTGCAAATTTTTAAGAATACACCTCTAGTGTAGCAATTTTTAAAACTACACTTTTTCTAATTTTAATCTATAAGTTTGGGTTCACTAATCCTTAATTAGGGTTTAGATTTTGTGGTTTAGGGTTTAGATTTAAGGGTTCAAGGTTAAATTTTAGGGTTTGAAGTTAATATTTTATGGTTTAGAGTTCTTTTACTCAATGAAAAAATGTATTTTTGAAATTAGTCACCCTAAATGTATAGTTTTGATAATTGACATCTCAAAAGGTGTATTTTTTCAAAATTTCCATGTTTTTAAGTAATGATTTTATTTAATACATACTGAACTTAACATATATAATTTTACCAAATTTGAATTTATTTCACATAATATTTATTTTTTAGAAAGAAAAGGAAAACAATTGTACCATATTTAACTGTAACGATTAAAAACAATATATACAATTTTACCAATTTTTTAAAACAATAACAATTTAAATATAAATTATTATTTATATTATTGTTTTTTGAATGTGATATTATGTTCTCTGTCTTGGGATTAATTAAAAATGAATTATGAAAAATAAATAAAAAAAAAACAATAATTTTTATAAAACAATATTAACAAATATATATGCATAGCGTATGCTTAAAGTTGTCAAGGGCCTTTTTGGTATTTTGAGATCAACATTCGTGGCCATCGCACATTTTTTATTTGTATGGACAATTTACATTGAGAGACACTTCTACATTTATAAATTACAGAATTTGGCACTTTTTGAGTTGAGAGTCATTTTCATCACTTTGGAGAGAAGAAATGGAGAAAAAGAATGTTTTATCCTTAATAACACTTTATGAGTTTCATATTACAGAAGAAGACACTTTTTGAATGTGATGCACAAAGTTATTTGAAAATACAAAATTGCTGATGGGTTTTAGATCTCGACGGGTTTGCTTCTCCGAACCACTTGTTCAAGTCCATGGTGATTTATGGTTCAAATTTTTTTAAAAATTGATTAACATTCAAGGAATTTTAGTAATTTAGAATGTTACTTCTATAATTAAAAATTCTGGGTTTTATGAATTTGAGTTTTGTGAGGTATTTGTTTTTGGGAATCTCAAATTAAAATTTATGAATTTTCTATTCACACTGTTTTCCTATTTTGTCCATAGCAAGTCGTGCACAAATACATATCCATGTTAATATTTGTTGACCGTATCCATCATTTAGTGTCCACGTTAGCATATCCATGTTTTATATATCTATAGTCGTCCACATCTACCTATCTACGGTAATATTAGTTGATTTATACACAGAAGATCGTCCACAAATACCTATCCATGTTAATATTAGTTGATCGTATCCATCATTTACTGTCCACGCTAGCATATCCATGTTTTATATCTTGTTAATCGTCCACAAATACCTATCCACGATAATTTTAGTTGATCATATCCACCATTTCGTGTCTACGCTAATGAAACCACATTTCATGTCTTGGTAGTCATCCATTAAAGTCTATCTATAGTAATATTAGTTGATTATATCCACCATTTCATATCTACGCTAACAAAAACGCATTTCGTGTCTTGGTGGTTATCCACAAGTGCCTATCCATAGTAATATTAGTTGATCATATCCACCATTTCGTGTCCATGATAACATATCCACATTAATTGAAAAATGAATAAATGAGTTACCAGGGCTATTTTCGGGTTACTAACACAAAAACTCAAAAAGTGCCTCTTGAAATAGAAAGTGTCTTTTTCTGTTATAAAACTCACAAAAGTGCCTCTGAGTGTAAAGCTCCCCACAATCAGTGGATAAGAGGAGGAGCAATGTTTTTCTCCTTGTATTGGTTTTCTTTTTAAAACTTAGTGTAAATGATAAAAACTGAAGAATTATCCTGAAAAAATACTTAATATCGTTCGTTTTGTGACGACGCAACCTTCTTAATTATTACTCCCTCTGTTCCAGAATATAAGATGTTTTGGCATAATGTATCTGCAATTATCTGGATGTATCTGGACTCAAAATACATCCAAATACATCTAGATAATTGCAGATTCATTATGCCAAAACATCTTATATTATGGAACGGAGTGAGTAGCCAATAACCAACCACTAAACACAAAAATATAATTTAAAAAACTCTATTCATTTTTTTTTCCAGTTTTGAAGATACTGTTTACTTCAGTGGTTTTCCTTGTCATTTATAACTTAAAGTTCTCAGGTTCGACTCAAGTTGAATGTTTTTTTTTTTATCAAAAAAAAAAAATATTTTCAGTTCCATTATACATAGCATAACCCCTTTTTTCCTTGCAGATATGACATGAAAATACTTTGACTAGTGAAACTATTTGAGTACATTTTAGAACATAAGATTAAATTGTGTAGATTAATCCTCTAATATATACAAACTAAAGAGGCCTTGTACATACATAGATTCAAAGCAAGATCGTTGCAACATTGCTACATATATTAAAAATGTAATAGTTAAAACAAAATGATAATATTATATTTTCATTTGAATAAAATTAACATAATTTGTAAAAAATAAATAGTTGTAATGTAAGATATAGTTTGAAAAATAGGTCTAAGATGAACATAAAAATAAGGATTTGAGCAACTTATTTTTATTAGACTACATGCTTTTACTTTTATTTAAAAGGATAATAGTATACAATATATAAAGTTTAATCCAAAAATGATAGTCAAATATTTGAATGAATAATAGTGTATACGCACAAATTTAGAAAAATAATTATTGATTATGAAGAAAAATTAATATTTTATATTTTTGTTAGTATAAGTGATTAAGGTATAAATAAATTATGTTTGTAAAAGAAACTATTTTTTTCAGTTGTCAAAAAAATAAAAGTAACATTTTACTCAAAATACAACAATTGGCAAAATTTGATTTTTCTACTTAATTATTATCAGTATATATCTGATACATACAAATAACACATGAGTAACACTTTCTAAAATTATATTTAAATAAGAGAGTATATCGTAGATCAAACTCTAATTGTCAAAAATAATTAAATTAAATTGATAAAACAACAAATTTTATTTCAAAAGTGTAAACAATTTGGAATCAACATAAATCAGATATTTTAGACTCATAGGTACACAACATCAAATATAACAAATAATCAAATATTCGAACACATATTTTTTTTTTAATAATGTATTTTAAAGTGGCTATTCATAATGACAGTTTTAACACATAGAATAAATTGAGTAAATTCATAAAGTTTTTGAAAATTGTTTTTCTAAATTACCAAAAGTAATTGTAACAACATATTCGTCTTTATGTTCTTTATTTATATAAAACTAGAAATTTGATCCGCGCAATGCGTGGGATTAACGTATACCAAATTTTAAATTTTATTTATTTAATTTAACTATAAATATTTTTAGTTAATTCTAAAAGATCCTATTATTATAGTAACCATCTATTTGTTCGTATAGTGATTTTAATTCTAAAATTTTTAAAAGTAATATTTTTAACAATAAGCTCTTATTCACACTGATCCTAAATTTTAGGGGTGTTCAATCCGGATATCGGTTCGGTTTCGGATCGGTTTCTTCGGTTTTTGGTTTTTTGGTTAATAAAAAATTGTTACCATATTAAATCCATACTTACTTCAGTTTGGATAGTCTCGGTTATCGGTTTTCTCTGTTTGGATATTTTTGGTTCAAATAATCTTGGTTTTCGGTTTATTTGTGCTTTTTGTATTATTATTATTTTATTATTTAGATTTTTCAATTTTTATCCTAATTAAAAAAATTAAATTCAAATAAAAAAATGCAAACACATGTCTTATTTTAAAGCTAATGATCTATAATTTTATATGAAACTATTCTAAATTTATATTATTATATATCATATGCGTATACAATATATTATTATATTAATATATAGATTTATTCGTTTTTTTTGGTTTTTGCGGTTAATATATAAACCATATAAATATCTACGGTTTATATAAAATTGTATCCATACGGTTTATATGGTATATCCAAATCCAAACCATATGACCTATTTCGATTCGGTTCTGTTTTACCAAATTGAACACCTCTACTAAATTTTATAAATATACATTGAAAACTATTTTTTATATATTAACTGTCTTTACTCGATCCTTGCCAGCTAAAGTTCTTTCATTACATATAATATTCTCGCATATTTTCATATATAAACAGTCGAACAAAATTTAATAGACAAATTTGTCATGAATATTTAGTTATCGTTATTATTTTTTTGAATTTTTATTAGATATTAGATATAACCAAATTTTTATGTGTAAGGTAACACATCCATAAAAGTCGACGTAACAGATTTCCACTCAACACAGGGATCCGGACCAAACAATCATTGAACTCTTGTATCACTTTTTGTCTCCACATAATAGCGACTTCACGGTATCCTTTTCTCCAGCATCCGCATCAGTGTCGAGGAGGGATTTTTCTCCATGAAATCGCTCTCAATGGAATCCACAAACTTCAACGCCATATAAAATTACCGCTCTGAGGATGCTGATTAGCTCGAGAGCAGAGTTCCATAACATGTACGCAATGCGTCACAGCTTCAATCGCCAGAGTTATCTTATCCTATGTGGATCCACAATAATGAAGCATTCACGCAATGTTTGTGTGGAGCAAGATCTTCTGTAAGCCAAAACTAACAATTAAAAACAAATATTTTTAGGTACCTAATCAGACAACCAGTTCGAAAATAAAACTACATGTTTTATATCATTTAGAAAGCACGGGCAAAAGTCAAAACATAATACATATATAATAAAATCGTATCAGGATATTACTACGTAAACTTATCTTATCAAAATTATACATGTCATGCGGAAATATTTGCAGCAAGGCATCAAGTTGTATTTACATAAAGGCACCTCTGAATTGTCCTTTTTTCTTTCACCGAGAAAAGGAGGAAGCATAAGCACAGTAAGAAACATATTTAAAAGAACCTGTATAGGATTGCTCACTTTTCCTATCCCATTCCATGTTTGACTCTGAATCTCCTATCTAAGAAATTTTTCAGTTTTCTCGTACGGTTCCATCACTTTCTTCAAAATTGTAACCATGTGTATCATAGCAGGAAAATGAGTTTGTTGATGACCAACATTTAGGATGGCGTACTCATTCCCTTTCCTTGATCCTTATCACCTAAAAAGAGCAAAAATGAGTACAACAAAGAATTTGGAGAAGTCTCATTTTTATGTGATGACTTTCTTTGATATATATTACTCCCCTAAAGAAAAAGGAAGGAGTGGTTAAACATAACAGACCCATTTTAAAAAATTGCAAACAAAATGAAAAGGATTGTGAGCTTATATAAACATGAAAAAACGATGTACACTTTAAGGCATACTTGTTATTAGCTCCTATTTCTCTATTACAAAACTCAATAACAATTGCAGCTGCTAACTCTTACACGCTATTATGTTGATTTTTACATATCGTACCTCAAAGTGTTCATCACAGGTTTATAACATGATCACCTGCATCAAAGTGGGGTCGATCATATATGGATATATATACTTATTTTGCACCTAATATACTGGTAAATTTTTGGTCAAAACCCAGAATGAAAAAACTTCATTTCAGAAAACAAAATATATATAAGCTATTTATACCAAGGTCGAATAAATTCAAGATAATGCAAAATCAGCATTTGACATTCCTAAGCTGGGTCATTACAGGAATTGAGAGTAGAAAGAATTATTTTTTTAAAGCTAGGAGTCCTTTGTTAAGCTTGCAAATGCGTACCAGCAATGGCGATCATGTGAATTGACTTGCATATGGAAAAGAAAAGAAAATAAAATGTGAAGTGACTTACAATGGCGAGAGTAGAGAAGTAAGGAAAAGAAAAAAGAGACTATGATTTGCGTCCTTTTTATGTCTAGAATTGGGAAGAACTAAGGATACATGAAAGAGAGGAGAGTTAGTGAAGTTACTCAGTAAATGAAGGTTACCAAAAACGTGTCTTCTTCTATAAAGTTATTAAAAATAAAAGAAAACAAAGCCTCTAAGCTACACAAGTACCAAACTTGAGAAAACAATAGCAAACAATAGAAGAAAATTCATAAGACACGTTGTGAGAGAGGAATATCGAAAAATAATTTAAAAAGGTAACGTCCAGCTCTTACCGAATCTGGTTTGGTTCGTCTTAATCCAAGTGAACTGTTCGGAAACTCAACATTTAGGCTTGTAACTGTAGGAATCTTCCCCTTTTGTAGATTATTGGGTTCCCGATAGAAACTAGGAAGAAGCACGAACAATATATATTAGCTTCGTAGTTCTACAATAGAAACTGATGGAAAAATATGGCCCAATAATCTTAAAAGGCCAAAGCCAAAAAGGTGAACCTTTCTCAATGAATGGTCAATTTGGGAGCGAATCAGCAAATACTCGTGGTAAGCATCTAAGTTATTGATCAAACTTTATGTTTTTTTGGAACAGAGAGCATCTAAGTTTTAGTGGGAAGTAAAATTCATAGAAAGTCCTCATCAAAATTCAAAAACCAAACCAAAGTTTCTCAAAAGTAGTCTGATTTAGTATCATTATTGACAGGATATAGAAAAGCTCTTTAAAAAATCAACTTCATACAAAGCACCAAAGAGTACCATTTTTTGGTAAAAACATCGACACCAAGCAAGATAATAAATACTTTAAGAATCATAATGTAAAGAAGGTGGAGACCAACCTGAGGTTGAGAGGACGGCCAGAGGTGGCAGTGGAATGACGATGGAGAACTTGCGGAGAAGATGATGCTGTAAAACCATAGTGGCCGTATTGAATCTTAGCCCACGATCGATTGCCGTGTTTAGACATCATTTCGAAACAAATGAAATATGAAACTGCCGCAAAAACACATCTCCCTCCTGCGAGAAAATGAAGGTGAAAAATATAGAATCCTAAAACGTGAGGCACATTATAGTACGCTAAACAATGTGAATCAAAGATAAGGCACATTATATTACGAATGCACAAAGATGAGGCTTAATATACTACGATCAGGCAGGCACATTATGGAAATTATTAGACTCACAGCCACAGGAGCACATACAGATATGAGATCAAACGAACTCAGGAAAAACCATCTGCCTAACTCATTAAAGCAATCTCTCAACATTAGCTTCCATCAATCGAACAATACAAATCGTCAGAGGACATTACAGATTGAGCTTAATCTCTATCAATCAAAGAATCCAAATCCAGTTTAAGGATGGAAGAGCATAACAATTTGAATATCTAAACCGATAATCGGTAACCAATGAAGCTCTAAACCCAGAATCTCAAAAGCCCATAAGTAGTAAGATACAGAGGTGAAACTTGCCTGGGATTCCGCTGCGATATCGCTGGAGTTCGTCGGATCTATATCGCCGGAGATAGTCAGCGTAAAGATAAACAGCGGCCCCAAAAATGTTTCGATTAAAAAAATCTGACGGTGAAGTAATCAGATTCGGGTAGATCAAAGGGATTGAAGGAAACGTCGCGAGAGGCGAGTGAAAAGTTTTTTTGCTTTTTTTGTTTTTTTTTTGTTTTTAATAAGGTGCCATGCCAGCACGATAAAAAGTAAGAAGAGCTGACGTGTCAACAGTGGAGAGAATTATCTATGTATACTTAAGGATTTCACCTTAAAAAAGAACCTGTGTCCAAACAGCTTTAAATTCGAAATTAACAAAGAAATTAACATAATGACCCGACCCGAATGTGTAAAAAAAAAACAAATGCGGATTTTTTGTTCACTTAAAATAGACCGGTGCAAATCGATTTACAACACAAAACCGGATTTTTGGGGCAATCTATAACCGGCCAAACATTTGAAGATCAAAAAAAGATATGAATCAGGAACTAGCTAATTCCATAACTGACGTGAAGATCTTCAACATTAATGATTTTAACACAAATTAAGCCTGCAAAGATACATATAAGATATTGAGTTAATGATATATCATAAACTTCTCCCCTGTAATCAAAATAGAGAATATGCTACATTAATCCAGCTCCAAAAAATCTGCAAAGAAACAATAATGGAAGATCAAATTTCTAGGCTTACAAAATATATGGAGTATTTCACGGAAAACTCAATCTAATTATGCCTACCATCTCTGAAACAAATCAGTTACTATCTTTATTTTAAGAATTCGTGTCAACATTGACTATTATATTCACGAGAGATTTGAATCAATATTCATATCTATATGACATAAATTTCGGAATATGTATAGGAAACTACCAAGTTTAAGCTTTCAACAAATCAAATCTTTAACCTAATCGTTTTAGTATAAATAGACCTCCCTCTATTGCCTACCAAAAACAAAACAACTAGAACTTAAACCTATCTTTGAATCAATTTTATTGTCGACTCCTTTTTGATTAACATACCTGATGCCTTTCTTTTCAGGTTGGCGAATCCAAGTCAAGCTTCTTCAGATGTTTGGAAGCAATACACGGCAGCTGCTGGACATACATTGGAGATGATTCTAGCAGGCCAAAATGTAAGATTACATTAAGGTTACGTTATAAGAAAATAAAGGAAAACATTCTAAACCTCTTTTATAAACTATATTAAGCTAAAGATGGTTATTGTAGGTTCTAAACTACTTACTAACAATGTTTATTTTATTTGATTTTGACAAGAATCAGAACATTAGCTGAAGAAATATGTGGCTTTTATTGGATGTATTGTGTTGAGATGATTGTCAATATGCAAGGTTTGTAAATTTTTAATCACCATTAACCCTGTCCATACTTAAATATACTAATATTTATTAATGGTTCCTTTGAGCATACCTAATGTCAATAACAATTACTTATTCTTAAAACCCAGAAAACAAGTCATTACCTTGAAGTCGATACACCTTAGATGTGGAGCCCTTTAAATCAAGTTGGTCCATCTAAGTGGTACTCTATCAAGGTAAAAATAAAAAATAAACGCAGATCTTAAAAATACATATACTTTTACAATAGCAGTCCAGAAAGAAAGAAAAATAGATGGCTACTCCTTCTCATTACACATACCTTCATGATATGACGCCTTTTTAAGGTTCTGAATTCTTGGAAGAAATACAGTAATACACCTTACCTGTCTTGAAAGAAAACTTCTGGCAGGACAATACAGACCAACTCAGCATGTTAACAAGATAACTTTTTTTTGTTCAGGAACTTGCGACCAACTTTGGAGAAATACCAAACTCACCAAAAAAAAAAAAAAAAACCGCAACACATGGCAAAAGCAAATATAAAGAGAAACAAATGCAGACTGCATAATAACATTATGACTCATGATTAATGAACAAAGAGAAAATAATTCATAGTACAAGTAAGTTATCGACAAATGCTCCCACCAAAAATATTACCAAAAAAACAAGTGAGAAAATCAATACTATTAAGAGAGTAGCTAAATCTTTTTATAAACCATACTAAGTTTACGTGGAGAAACAAGATCATACTACAAGATCATACCTTGCCTGTAGTCTTGGCAAATTCGTGTAAAATTTCTCTACACTTAGAAGCAGTTGACGTGTCTTTCTGATGAAACAATAAGAAAAAAACAATATAAGTCATCAACAAAAAGAAGCCAGCCAAATATACTATGTATCTTTGATGTCCTCATTATATTATGGTCAATTTGTCTCTGTCCAGCGATGCAAGAATCTGCCAATTTAACAATAATAGTATAATTAAACTCTATAACATTATACTAGGGTTGGACCCGCGCCTTGCGCGCGGTGAAATTTTATTTATATATTGTTAATGAATAATTGATTAATTTCATACTTAAAATCTTATGAGATGTGTTACATTTAGTTTGATTATTGTCTTAATTTACATGGTATAAATATAGCATCTTAAACAATTTTTCGATAAAGTTGATAAATATTAGAGCCTTCAACATGGTCATAGATTAAATAAAATTAATCCCGTGAAATAAAACACAAAAAATTGCAATATAATATAATAGTTGAACAAAAAACTGGAAAACAAAAACTGGGAAAAAAAAACGAAAAAAAAGGCTTATCATTTATACTTATGATAAAACATTATTCTTGGCGTCTTCATAGAACTCCGACGTTGTATATCAATGAGCGTTTAATGGAATCCTGTACAAAATTAAAATCAGTAAATAACATTTACATGAGAAACATAAGAAGTAGTTAATAACGAAAGTTCTTCTTACATCATTCAAAATGCTTGTATTTCGGGAATTTCAGGATCAAAAAAGATTTCAGAACACCCTTCCATGTTAGAGATGTGTTTAAAGCCACCTAAGGCGGGTAAACAATGTTATGATGATGATTATGTCTGAACAACTATTATTTTCGTAGAAAGATATAAAACAGAACCATAGAATACAACTATTATATTCAAAGAAAGATGTAAAACAGAATCATAGAATCTCACCTTCCCATTCAATTGCCCATAGTTTAAGAACACATAAAACAACATTAGCATCACCAAAAGTTGTTTAATTCTTCAGCAAGGTCTCCATACGCAACACAATCTATTTCATTCAGCCTGCGAGTAATTGGGAAAAAAACGATTTTTACACATCCGGATAAAGGCAATAACGTTTAAATATTCAAGTTGGAAAAATGGGACGAATACAAACTCAAAGTCTTTTAAACGAAACTGCAATCTTTGGTTCTTTTCACCATATATCTCGCCATGTGGATCGTTTCCAACAACTTCAAAATCTCCAACATGAACCAAGGCTCCATAGACATCTAGGTGTCATAAAACATTCGGTGTTAATAACTGCTTGCGCGCAAACTTTTTGTGTTAAAAAGGAGGAGACAAATGAGATATCAAGGTTGAAGGCTTTCGAAGGTTTAACCTAATTATTAATTGCAGAGAATTTTTGATTAGGATCGCAAATCAAGTTGATTGACAGCCAAATAATCATGCTTTTAAACGTTTTTCAATCACCTTTAATGTGATATAAACTCGTCGTTTATAGTTGGGAAGCTCTCTTCAATCACCATTCTCTTACTATTAATTCTAGGTTTATTCATGGAAAGCTGAAATTATATAATAACATAGGTTTATACATGGAAAACTCTTTATGTAATTTTCAATCACCATTAGTGTGATAGTAATTTTAGGTTTATAGTATATTGATTATGATTTCGAAATCAAAGTTCAATCCAGAGGCAATTCAGCACGTCAATCTAATTCGAAAATCAATAAAATGTCTACATAAACTGAAAAAAAAAAAAAACACCAATCTAATTAGTTTATATTATCATGAAGATTTTATCCTCATCAATGGTAAATCGGAAATCAATAAAAATATATAATCGGTCAAACATAGGGTGTTATATATTTTTATCCGATTATACATCAATTAATATAACAATCTTTGTAGAGTACACAAAGTTTATTTTTCTGTATATAAAGAAATGAGCATGATAACATTTTATGCTCATCAATGGTAAATTGGAAAGCAATAAAAATATATAATCGGTCAAACGTTGGTGTTATATATTTTTATCCGATTATATATCAATTAATATAATAATCTTTGTAGAGTACATAAAGTTTATTTTTCTGTATATAAAGAAATGAGCATGAAAACATTTTAACCATTCACCAATCTTAATAAAATATATAACACCAATCTAATTAGTTTATAGTATCATAAAGATTGCATGCTCATCTCTATATTTATAGTCTCATGCATGTATATAACACCAAGCTTCGTAGATTTCTAATGTTTTAATTAAGCTTATAGCGATGATATCTTAAGCCTTAGTATAAAGCTAATTAGATTTGTAATGATAATGATACAATTAAGACTTAGTAAGGGATGGCATATTATGTAATTCTCTAGTAACATTTGTCTCAATTAGTTTTGACTTTGAGAGTGCACCAAAAGTTGACACATCAGCATGGCAGGCATGTAAATTATACATGAAGTGAATGTTGTTTTTTTTAAATGATTGCTTTTTAATATATAAGGGATGTATGTATATGTTCTCGATCGAAGAACCAAATAGAGTTNTATAGTCTATTCGGTGTAGCCAGATCAAGACAATGTTAAGAAAGAGAAACTCTATTTTGAAACAATATGAGGATAAACAATGTTCTATATCTATAACCAAAAACATAGCAAACATCGAGATTAATTAAAAAACCACACAATAAATGTCAAGGGAATTTACCAGCTTCAACCTGGCTTATGGAGAGGACCATGGAAACCCGTCCAATATCATCGTTCTGATGGCTGCTAATATCTTCTTCTTTAAGAACAACAGAATTTTACTAGAAGCATGCATCATTACAATACAAATGAGTCAATGTTTACAATAATATAAGAGAAAATGTGAAATTAAGATAGAACTATTAGCTCCACTAATAAATATTTGAAAGTCGGCCAAATAATCAGTTAACTAAGACATAGTTGTAGCATGTAGCTAAGGAACAGATTAAAGAACAATAAACACAATATGAAACCCAATTTTCAAGAACAACGACTAATTCTTGCCAATTGATTCTTAATTTTATCAACAATGAACACAAAAGGCGAGAGGCTAACAATACAACTAACGAATCCAAAAGTAACATGTGATCAAAAGATAGTTAAAAGGCCAGAGGCCAACAATACATGTAGAACAAAACTTCGTCATTTGCATCAAGCTTTCGAGGGGCTCTCTCTTTGGTTTTTTTAAACTAGATTCCTCAATTTTTTCTTTGATTTTCTCAATTTCTTCTTGTTCTTTTATAACTAGTTTTCATAATTTTGTTCTTTGAATCTCTGAAATCAAGTTAGTTTCTAATTTGAGAGAATCAAAGAACAAAACAAATATTTCAAAATGATAATTGCTTCAATTTGTTTTTTGTTTTTTCAGGGGATTATAAAATAATCCATTCCCAAATCGTCACATTTCTCTATCTTAATCTATCCCTTCATATGTAAAGATGAACCGGGTTTTAATTTCCGGTTTAGCTTCTTCAAAATGTTGTTTTGTCCCTGGAAAGAGAGTTTATATCACCACTTTCATATTTTTCACTGAAAATTCAAATTCAAATTCTCTCAGTCTCACCTATAATCTCAAAATGTCTTCTGGAAAATCCATGGGAGAAACTAGAAAAGGTGTTGATCAGATAAGATTTTAGTGCAAATCTCGATCATAGCTATTTCTGCAAATTATGCTTGGAAATTAGTAACCAGATCTTAGCTATTATTTGTATTTGTCGATCTTAGCTATTTCTGCAATTTCTACAACTCTCAAACCTTGATCTTACCTTTTATTTCCTTACATATATTCTAAATTCCGTTTAGCTTAACTTGATCTTACCTTTAATTTCCTCAAATTCTCAGTCTATCAATCTCAAAACAACGTCTGAAAAATTCATGGGAGAAGCTGGAAACAATGTTGATCAGGTAAAAATTTTGCATCGAAAATCAACAAGTAGAGCTCATATCAACTTCTAGAATTAGAAACGAAATTGAAGCGAAGTTCTAGTTACAAATTATCAAGCGCAAATTGCAGAAATAGCTACGAAAATCATACCTGATCATTTGTGCTTCCTGTCCTATGGCTTTTCCAGACGACATTTTGAGATTGGAAGTGAGACTGAGAGAATTTGAATTTGAGTTTTAAGTGAAAAATATGAAAGTGGTGATATAAACTCTCGTTCCAGGGACAATGTCGCTCTAGTTACGAATTACCAAGCGCAAATTGCAGAAATAGCTATGAAAATCAAACCTGATCATCTGTTCTTCCCGTTTCTCCCATGGCTTTTACAGACGACATTTTGAGAAGAAAATCTCAATCCAGCTGATGATGTGCAAGCTGCTGGAGAATCGTGGTTGAGGTAACTTTGTGTAGAGTGGTCTTTGATGCAATTATGTGTGTACTCCCAGACTCAAGAACAAAGAGAATAAAAGCAAAAAAATAATGAAGGATTGATGTTTTGATTTTCTGTTTCACATCCGAATGAGAGGAGCAAATCATGAGCACTTATGCTCACCCAAGAAACACACGTTACTCTCCATGTTTTATTTTCTTTGAATTAATGTCTTTGACCATTAATTGAAAATAAAACTAATGAGCAATAACATAAAGATTTCTTTCAGTTATGGACATCATAAAGACAAGATATTTGTGTTGACTCATTTAATTAAAAATAAGTCAATATGAATTTATCAAAAATATATATAAAAGATATATATTTATTTACCAAATTCAAATCACAAATTCTTTTCTTTAATACACTAAAGTGTATTCAAGGCTTTTGAACCTTGTAATTAATTTCCATAATATATACAAAAGAATATTATCTCATGTTTTCAATGTGGGATATTTTACAAATGTTACAGTTTTAAGCTTTATAAGCAACCCACTTTAAACCTCCATTTCTCATTTAATTTGACATATGAATACACTATCTCATAGTGCTCACAAGGAATCCAATGATTCCAAAATCCGGTCATTCCGACAAACAAGTTGTCCGGAAAAGCCACCGGAACATGGCCTAAGCCATTTGTCCAAAAACGAGTTCCAACATGTAGGACGTGGGCCTGGTAGTCTTTGGTTTCATCTCGGCCTTTGCTTCTGGCTTTGGGACCGAGCTCTTTATAGTTATGTATTTACGTTGAAGCTAGTGTTATCTTTTAGGAGGATATAACTTTGTGCTATTTGCAGAGCCTCCTGTAGCGTGGCGGGAGAGCTAATCTGCAAATTATTCAAAAAATTCTACCGATACCAAACTCTGTGTTCGAGTGCCTTTAGTTTGAGTTCGTCAACTACATCGGTATGGTCGGCGAGAGCTGTTTTGAATCGGTCCATGTACTTGTGGAGGGTCTCGTCGTTTCCCTGTTGCATGGTGAAGAGATCGAGGTTGCTTTTCGTCATAAGCATATAGTACTAGTGCTGGAGGAATTTTGTCCCAAGATATTTGAAACTACCAATCGATACGCTCGGAAAATTGGTGAACCAGTTCAATGCCGATTTGGTCAGCTGCTCGGAGAAGACGTGGCAGTAGTTCGCCTCTTTGTTCTAACGTGGTGGCGTACATCTGACACTTCATGACGAAATTGAAGGTCGAAAGCCAATTACTCGGATTCTCGGTTCTGTTGTAGAATGGCAATCGAATGGTCGTCTGTTCCTTCAAAGGAATGGCGTTAATTCGAGGTGTGAAAGTACTGCTATATATTCTGGCGATAGCATTCTTGATCTCGGGTGTCGTGTGATCTCGTCAGTCTATACGCGAGGCCAGCTGCTTGAGGTCTTGTTGAACCTAAAGCAGTTCGGTGTTTACAGCTTATGGTGGTGTCATCGCGCTTCCTCTGATGGTTATGGGGCGGTCAGGGGTGACTCTCTGAGCAGGGCTTTGATCGTTCAGAGTCGTTTGGAATAGCTGTTGTTCGAACTGATCCTGAAACACCTGCTGCATGGAGCGATATTCGTCAGACTTGCACGGTGAAACCCTCGGAGAGTTGTTTCATGACTTCGGCGATCGCTGCGTTTAGGTCGACTGCAGTGATTGGAACCGCAGTTTCGGTTGCAGCTGGGGCCTGGGGGCGGTGTCTTTTCGCTGGTACGGAGGTCTTCGGCTCTCGGTCGTCATGAGCGCTGTTGATCGGTGGTGGTGTTCCTACCATCCTTCCTGAGCTTTGATTGAGTTTTATGGAGATTTATTCTCTATTCCCCACAGATAGCGCCAATTGTATGATCTGATGTATGAGGCAATCTAATTATGGAAATTATGAAGTATCCTCTTTGCTAGCAAAACAGGCCTGGAGGTTTGTTAATGATCCTCTTTCTCTGTTCAGTCATTTTTTCAAGAGTAGATACTTCGCAAATGGAGAGTTCTAAGAAGAAGCGAATGGTACAAGACCGTCCTATGCATGGCGAAGAGAACTCCTTGCAAAGACGAATTGGCAATGGAAAAAAAAACCTTAGTATGGATTGATAACTGGTTATATGATGGGAAACCGTGCAGATCAGGAGGGCGTTTATCATTGATGAATATTAACCTGAAGGCGTCTGATATAATCAATCCGACAATACGGAATTGGGATCTCACTATACTACATGAACTCTTCTCCCATGATGATCTTGTTTTGATTCGATCTCTACGACCTGCAGTTTTTCAAGAAGATGAATACACATGGGTAAAAACGAAGAACGGAGTGTACACAGTACAATCGGGTTACGAGTTGAGTAGTAGGCAAAAGCATGCTGAGTTATATCGACAGGCAGATCAGCAGCCGTCGATTAACCCGATTCTAGCAAGTGTATGGCAAGTCAAAATAGTCCCCAAGATACAAGTGTTTCTCTGGAAGGCTCTTAATGGATCTTTAGCAGTGTATCACATTCTCTTCGAATGCCCTCTTGCGAGACAGGTGTGGGCACTGTCGAATGTTCCAGCACCTGCAAATGGATTTGGCGTTTACATCCGCAGCAACATTCACTACTTAATGCAGGTTGCTGCAAATAGAGATGTGCCAGAGAAAATTCGGCTGGATCCTGTGGATTTTGTGGGAAAATCGAAACAAATGCTTGTTCAAAGGAAAACTATTTCCGACTAACAAGGTAGTAGAGAAAGCTTTTGAGGATGCAAAGCAATGGCTAACAGCTCAACAAAAGATTAATGATGTTGTGATTAAAGTGACAGTGATAGAGCCAAGGTGGAGAAAACCAGAGAGAGGAAGATTAAAATGCAATATTGGCTTTTCTTGTTCACAATCCAAGGAGATTTCGGGAGCTTCATGGGTATTACGAGATGAACGAGGTTTGGTTCTATGTCACGGTCGGAGAGCTTACTCAAACGTAATATCATGTTTTGAAGCTAAGATCATGAGTTGGGAATGGGCTTTGGAAAGTATGGGAAGTCTCCATCACATGAATGTTACATTCGTGGCTTCGTCCATGGAGATCATAAAAGCTTTACATAAACCGAGAGATTGTCCAGCTTTTTTTGGGTTATATTGAAGGTCTAATATATCTTGCGGAAGTCCAGAGTGGCTGGGATATTATGTTTGAAGACCCAAAAAGTAATCAAGGAGCTGCATAGATTGCTAAAAGTGTCGTGTCAAAAAACAAAGTATCTTCTCATGGAGAGCCTCGCTGGCTAAAGGAATTGTTCGCAAAGGAGAAAAAGGATGACTTTTTAGCAAGGTAATGGTCGTATCTCTGTTTTGAATGGGAACCATAGAGTTATATTTCTCTGTTTCTTTTTGCTTTTCTCAATCTTGCATTTTGTTCTGTTTTTTTTTTTTGAACTTTTGGATGTTTACATTTAGGGTCTAAATGGTAACCGAAGAATGTTGCTGAAAGTGGAATCTTGTGGAATTTAATGAAAATTTGTTGTAGAATCTGGCTGATTAGTTAGTAGTATGAATGGTAACAGATGAATGTTGCTGAATGCGGAATAAATAAATAACAAATTATTTGTGTTACAGAATAATAAAATATTTACCTAGTTAAATAAATAAATTAAATTAAAACATATACCTGTAAACTTATAAACTATATAATATTTAAATAAAATAAACTATTTAAAATATTTATAACTTAGGAATTTGGATTATAATAATTTATTAAACATCAAAATAAAAAATATATACCTTTAAAAATATAATATTTTTGATATTACCAATTTATTAATGAAAATCATCTCATATTTACTACTTATTTCATTCAGAGTATATTATATTCATATAAGTACTATCCATTGTTCTGTCATATTCTTACACAAAATGTATGTGATATAATTATTTTAAAAACTATATCATATTTTATTATAATTGATTTGATTTTATATGAAAATAAGTAGTATTTATAATTTAATACATCATCTCATATTCGAATATGCTCTTTTAAACTCCTAAAACCAAAATACCAAAATTCCCCATGGTATAGGAACCTCGACTGAGGTGTCCGCTATCATGAGTTCGAATTTCCGGTCATTCGGGTTGCCTTAAATGATAAAAATACTGAATACATGAATTACCGTATGCCTCGTGAAATTAGTTTTGGGCCTAGAAAGCCTTATAAAAAAAAATATCAAAAAAAAAAAATGATTTGAATACGAATAGTATCTGAATAGTGAATACCCAAACTTCAATGAAATTATAAATTACTATTGTAAGAAAAGAAAAGAAAAAAGAAAAAAAAAACTTTATGTGATTTTTGTCTCTTGTGGCATTCCACAATTCGACAACTTATTCAACTGGTGGTGGATGAATTCTTTTAACAAAGATTCAGCAACATTCCTCAGATCCGTTTGGATGGAATAAAATACAAATTCAGTGAAAGAAAAAAAAATAGTAATTGTTGACTAAATATTACTATACTTTTAAAATTTGAAATTAAAAAAAAAAAAATTGGCGGTTAACTGGCAAACCATAATATCTAAACCCGCAACCGCTCCGCAAAACCTACTTTTTGTTGATTTTTTTTAACCGCACCTACTCTGCGGCGGGTCAAACGAGGTGGAACCGCGATTCGGTTCACAAACAAATTGAGAGGCCTAGATACTACAGGTGGTTCATCGTAGCTACTAGCTACGCTTGCTTCGTCTCTTGTCCTTTTCTCTGGACATGTTGTAGATTTTAGAGAATATATGCCTTTTATTGATTACACACTTTGTACACAAGATATATATACACAACACATATGACGGTTTAACCGTAAACCCTAGCTACATATACATGGGCTTAGTATGTCAAGATAGCCTAATACTCCCCCTCAAGTTGGAGCATGCAAGTTTACGATGCTCAACTTGGACGCTAAACTCTCAAACTGGGGACGACCAAGTGGTTTGGTGAGCAAATCAGCAAGTTGATCATCAGTCCCAACATGTATCGTAGAAATAGTTCCATCAAGGATAGCATCACGAACAACATGACAATCAGCCTCGATGTGTTTTGTCCGTTCGTGGAACACAGGGTTTGCGGCAATGTGAATCGCGGCTTCACTATCACAAAACATCTGCACCGGCTCAGTAACCGGAAAACCAAGTTCCTGAAGAAGTTGACGAAGCGATAACACTTCATCGAGAGCCAGACGCATCGAGCGATATTCGGCTTCAGCGGAAGATCGAGAAACAATCCCTTGTTTGAGTGTTTTCCACGAGATCGGTGAGCCTCCAAGAAACGTCACGTAAGCACTTAACGACCGTCTCGTCATAGGACAGCCCGCATAATCAGAGTCACAATAAGCCGTGAGAGTCAAGTCGGGGTGAGAACTATAGAGAATACCTTGGCCAGCGGTAAATTTGAGAAACCGAACAACACGTAACGCCGCCTCCCAATGAGCTACCCGTGGAGTTTGCATGAACTGCGAAAGAATATGCACCGAGTAGGACAGATCTGGACGGGTAAGGAGTAGATAAATAAGGCGACCAACAAGTCGTCGA